>CM038221.1:182616317-182775966 GCA_021442155.1 Cymbidium sinense
CTTGAACTTGACAAAATCCAGGGTAAAAGGAGGATCTGGTTCTGTGGTGCATATCAAGGTACATCGTTTTGTCCCAAAGGGTGTTTAACCAGGATTATTATTTACATTATATCTTTCTTTTGATTCTTAGATGTCCAGTTCATTAACAATTTTATTTTGTTTGCATTTTGCTTTTCAAATATGTATTATTGAAATGCATGCTTTGTAGCTTTTATTTGATAAAGTTTCTAACGTGGAAGATGGATGCTAACTTACAATACCAAGAAGATTCATTTTAATATGCTTGGTGAAATCCATCAAATCCCTTAGGAATGCTTTGGATGCATGGTTTTTTTCAAAATATATTGATTCTTCTCAAGTTTCTGTTCCACATGACGTTGTTAGCACCATTGAAAGCAGCTAGTTTGCCACCACTGTTAAGATACGTCTTAATGTTGACAACTAATGTTGACCGGTGAAATTAATCAAACACCAGTATGAATGCTTTGGATATATCATTATTCTCACAATATATTGCATCTTCACATGCTTTTATTTCACAAATTTTCAAGCACCACAGACTCAGCCAGTCTGCCATTTCTGTTTAGCTACATTTTAATAATGAAAACTAATGGCCTATAGTGATAAAGATAATTACTAATTAATAAGTTGAGGGTGGCAGGAATGAGAATGTGCACAGAGATATGGGGGAAAGGTAGAATTGATGATAGATAAAATGGAAAGTTTGGAATGACAAATTAAGAAATTATTATATAGTGATTAGTAAAGTTGCATCTATATGTTTGGATGGTAAAAAATATATTTGGTTTGAACTTGGACAAATAAGTGTAAAGATGCATAAATAAATAATGTTACCTAAATTGTGTAACATAGAGTGTGCTATTGCTTTTAATATATTGAACTTGTCAGTAACCCTGTACAATGCATGAGAGAACTTAGCTAGTTGTTTGTTAGGCTTTGCTTTTTGATTGCTTAAGAAAAGCCACCTTTCTCGAGCCTCCTTGTTGTATTGTATGTTTACATACTTCAAAGTTTTTTTTTCAGGTATATTATGTTAAAGCCCAGCATGATAACTTGGAATAATTTAATGCAGGAACATATGAATGTGAAGGAAGGGAGCCATGCATGGCTAATCTGATATTATAACAAATTTTACATTTATGATGACAGAATGTTAGCAATTGGAAAATTCACGTCATACCATAACAATTTATAACAATGCATAACCATGCATAACCATGCAAATACTAAACCTCGATCTTTTTATTTAAGCTTATTGTAAGTTATGAAATTGTGCATGTATAGTTCACATCTATATGCATTATTATATGGTTTTCATTATAATATTCATCTAGATAAACATCACAATTCTACCAAACTAACAAGTTATAACACAACACATGAATAGAAATCTCTAAAATTATTTTATACATTGATTATATTTACACAAATGCATAACCAAAGGTGCTCCAAATTAATTGTCCACAAACTCTTCTACTTTGTTTCAGAATATTCTCCTTTCCATCATTCACAATAGCTTGTTAAGGATGATAAATTTAAGTCTAACTTATGCTTGCGAAGAGCTAATGTTATATCAAATATATCCATATATTATATTTAAAAATTTATGTCAGGAAGGATGTGATATGTATCTTTTAATTCGGTTATTAGCTTGATTGTAATTTTACATTATTATATTACAGTTACAATCTTAGTATGGACGTTACGTAAATACAAAGTCTTATGAATTATGAGTTATAAGGCATGCACACTCAATAGGATAGGAAATCTTTTGTTAGACAAAATCTACTTTTCTCTTTTGGAAAATTTTTTTATCGGATCTATGAGATTTTCTTGGACGATTCGACCTATTGTTAACATAGATTCTTTTATTAGGTTTGGTTGATTATCTTTGTCAAGTATTCGTCACCATTCCTCATCATTTGGTTTGAGCCAATGACTATATATATTTCTGTTGTCTGATTCAAATTTATGTTGTTAAAATTTAACACCATTAAAGCCTATTACTAGTTCTATTAAAAAATTCTTTTTTATGATCTAAAGGGATAAATATAGGGACTTGTGCTTGTGGGAAACCTCAAACTAAATCATAAAATGATTGCAAGTGGAAAATAATCTATTCCTGTCATTTTATCTAATATCCACTTTACCTTTTGGAAGTCAAATCAAAATCACTTTAATATTAACAAGAATCAAGTGGGGATTTTCAGATCCCATATAATCATGGACAACTTATTGAAGCAACTCTGGATGCAAGTATAGTAACAATCTTGGATGAATTTTCATGCATGGAAATTAAATACGTAAATATGATTGTAAGTATTGATAAGAAGGTAGAAATATATTCGGAGAAAAGGCTTAGAAAGTGGAATGAAATTAAAAAAAATGGAAACAAAATTGATAAAGCTTATTGCTAAATTTTTGTTAATTTGGATCCAACAATTATATGTGCACGTTCCAATGAGTGACAAAGAAGTGTCACCAAATTCTATATAAAATTTTATATGATTTGACATGTCCAATGAAGTGCTCATGGATGATCAAGCTTCAATGGAACTTAGCAAAAGTGCTTTTGCAATATGATTCCATTTTAACAGTAGGAACATAAGTTCATTTAATTATCATGAAATCCTCTGTTACATCTTAATTCTCAGCATAGATAAAATTGTTACATATCATGGCAGCAAAATTATTGGCATTACATGAGTGTAATATCTTGCATGCTTAATTTGTTCTATTAAGCGTTGTAATGATGTTGAACTTTTATACTAAAGGAAAGCTATGTGCTTCTTTGTTTCGTGTCAAGCATCACCTTATGATGAATGTATAATCCATGCTTTTGAACCGATTACTGACATTGTAATGTCTTTGGGCGACGTGGAAGGTGTATCTAATCAATCATCACTAAACTATGATTCATATCTTCTTAACTTAATTCATATCAATCTAAGCATGAAATCTTTAAGTTTGTAAATAAATCTGAAGGACTTTAATTTGTCATCAAAAGCTTTAAAACTATATCATTTCTACCTATGCTTTTCCAAATTATCACTCGTCGTAATTTAGTTTTTGTGAGACAAAAATGCTAAAAAAAGCTCTGAGAGCTAAATGTCGTTATATATGTAAATTTTGTAAAGTTGGGTAAACTGCTTGATAATGTAACGTTATCGACATGATATCTGCTGGTCTTTGCAATGTAACATATAAGGAATAATATCTTTGTAAGTTGCTTTGTATGATCAATGTCGAGCAGTGATTTTCATTTTTTATCTCAGTTCTATATCAAATCATTTGAAATGTCGTTTATAATTATTTTACTTTCATTCATGGGGTCGTCACAAAAAAATGATTAGGTAAAGGTAGAACCATACTCTTTGATTTTAACGAAACCTCAATCGAGTGGGATCTTAGATCACTAATCATTCTCTGTTTATCAGCTTTCACATATTTCCTTTTTGATTTTCCATTTGTTTATCATTCTTCTTTCTCATGTATTAAACATTTATATCAAATGAAATCAATCTTTATTATTGTAAATATTAATCTCTGAGTCAGTAATGTTTTGTTTAATATTTAGATTCGATATGTGACATTCTATATAATACATAATGATTCTTTCTAAATCATGCCATGCTGAATTGTAGCGGTAATATGTCTCATTTGTTTTACTTAGTCATGTTACTCGATCACATTATAATGAAATAACTCTTCAAGACACATAACATGACTATAAATGAAACATAATTAAACCAATCTTACAAATTGATCTCTCATAAGCTTTTGGAACAGATACCAAAGTAATCTCCAAATAAATCCTAACGTTTTAATTACAGCATTAAAACTAAAATTAGCAAAATGCCATTAAATTTTACTATAATTTACAACTACCAGCTAAAATAGTTCAAAACTAATGCATTTCAACATGTGAGGAATTGAAAGAAAAGGGATAAAAGAAATTAACTAAAATTCACAAGTTTCCGTCACAGCAGAATTCCCTAGCGACCGATCGGTTCAGGCCGTCGGTTCAGATTTCAAACCGAAGCCACGGGATCTCCCAAGTCGGTTGCGGGATACATGGCGTCGACAAAGAATTTGGGCTTCCAAGTGCGCGGAGAGCGAAGGTTACTCGGCTCAGCGCATCATGAGCTGATCCGTCAGCGATCCGAGGAAGGGGCAGTTCCTGTGTCGCGGAGCGGAAATAAATCGAAGCAGAAGGAAAAGGAAAGAACTTCATGATGGAAATGAAATAGGCATGATATGGAAGGAATACCATGATCGATCCGCCATACAGCGTCAGTGCTTTAATCCCGCCGTTAGTGAAGTAAAGTGGATTTGCTACAGTAAGTGCTACAGTAACAACGGATTAATTAGCTTAAACAATAATTAATTAGGAAATAATGGATATTACATTTCGACCCTAGAGGTCTCAAGCATCACAGACATAATTATGATGAATTGTTTATAATCCATGCGCATGTTTAATATCTTGTATCTGTAACTGACATTGTGCTCACCTCATATTTGTAATGATCTTGGGCCTACGTAATAAAAATATGTGATCAATTTGTTTTCTTAAAAAAAATTGTACCGAACTTTCCAATGCAAAATGGCAACATATGACAGAACTTGAACTTATATTTCAAGCACATGAATGACTGGATCTTTTAGGATGTTCACATATGTTTGTATATTATTTCCAACTTAAAGCTTCAGGAAGAAAAAACTATTTTCTATTCATTGGAACTTTATCTCCACAGTATTTTTGTTTGGTAGATGCTCCATCTTTTCTTGTGGAGGATTGTAAACTTTAGTGTAATTATTTGCAGGCTATGGCTTCCACGAAGATGGGCTAAAGGTTATACTCTACTAATTATTTTCTTTGATTGAGCATAAAGTTGTAACTTTAAAGTTAGTTTTATAATGGAATTTAATCGTTGAGGAATTGCTTGCTCATTACCTTTTGTTGTATGTTCTAGGCTGGATCAACTGTTGCTTATAACATACTAGGGAAGGAGTTAAGACTTCTGAAAAACCCAAAATATATGGTGCTTTCTTTGATGGAAGTTGGAGCAAGGCTGGTAGTGACTAAATTTTTGGAACGTTTTATCTCAACTGGTTCTTTGACGTAAGTCTGAAAATTTCTTTGTTTAGTTAATATCGAGTAATTTTATCTAGAAATACAAACTGATTTTATACCGCTAGAGCATGCATCAAATAGTAATCAATTAAACATCTTTTTGATTTTAAAATGAGTTTGCTAGATCCATTTGATGCTCTTTGTTTTAATGTTTAAGTCATTGTCTTAATCGTCCATAGGGATCTTTAATGTCATTCAATGCTTTTTTTTGTGCAATTTAGGTGGTTGTTTTCCTTTTCTGTTCTTTAAACGTGTGTACAATGTACTATAATAAATTTAACTGTTTTCTTTCTCAGAAATGAATGGTAACAGCTGCAATTGTGGTAACCTGAAATGATTTTTGTTTCAGTCAGTTTTTCCATGGATATTTAGGGCCTCTATTATATAAAAATATAAACAATTACGTTTAAATCATGAGACATGTGAATTTTTAAACAATAGAGATGCTTGAACATCTCTCTTCTTGGGACCTTCTATCTTTGCCATCTCAGAGCTTGTGTGTTAGGTTTATACTAAGGTTTCAGAACGTTGGTTTCTACATTCCCATAATTTTTTGTTCAAGATTAGTTATATTACACTTTTGATTTTTTAGACTTGATTACTTGAATGCATATCATTGGCAATTATAGATTATAGTAGAAAGGAAATTAAGGGAGAACCTTAGGTTTAAAAAAAAGGATCAAGTTACAAACTTATAGGAGTTTTGAATCTTGTTTGCACACTATAACCTAAAACTCTAAAACACATTAGATATTATATTAATTTTTGTAACCAAGTTCAAATCATGTTCGAATGTTCAAACTAAGTTTGAACTATGCTTAAATTGGTTATAGCATAGTTTGAGCATGGCTCAAACTTGTTCAAACTATATTCTTGTTTTATTCGCTCATAATCTTATGTGATATTGATCATTTGAGTTGTTTTTTGTGCATGTAGATAACCATTTTAATCATACTTGTAAAGAGGCATTACATTACTCCGGTCACATAAAGGACATATAGGGCTAGAGGTGTAATGGATAAAGTTATTAGATAGTTTGATCTTTTGATCTTTGAGATTAGAAAAGTCTAGGTTTAATGAAGAAGAGTGCAAATTCAGGAATCTACAACTTTCATGATGTATGGCTAGATTTGGGCACTTTATAGTGATGTAGATGAGTGTCTCAAGTACTATGCTAGGTAAATAAAGTTGAATGGGAAAAGATTGATTTCATCCATATTAAGTGGCTATAATGTTTACCTGAGATATAGGAGTGGAATTTAATTTTCTTATGTTATAGTTGTTTCGATTGTACTTTGTTATACAAGAATAATGATTTACTATATCTATTGTGATCGTACTCTCCTGTATCAAAGTTATAATCTTATATTTTATAACTTTTATGATTGCACTTTCATTGTATCAAAGTTATAGTGTACTATGCTATAATTGTTATTGCACTTCATTGTGTTATAATATGCTGGGTTATAGCTTATTCAAATCATGTTCGAACTCATACTCTTGTTCAAACATGGTTTGAATGGGCTTGAATATTGTTTGAATTTTGATCAAACCTTATTCGAACATTTAATTAAGAATCTTATATTTGAATATTTCAGGGTTTTATATAAATAATATAATTTCTCAATAAAAATATTACATTTTCAAATAGAAATAATCATTATTATAACAGTTACTACATGAATTAACAACACTTAAATACATTAATAAAGACATTTAAGCTTAGTTCAAGTTTTGATTTTGTGTTATGTTCTAGTTCAATTATTTTTTTCAAATTTGCTCAACACCATTTGTGTATTTCTATAAGTGCCTGTTTAATTTTCTTTTGTAATTTTTTATTTTAATTTTAGTTCCAAAAGTTATTAAAGTTTGTTATGTTTTAAGTTCTATAACTAAAAAGTTTGACAACCTCTTAATATCTTCCCCGCTGATGGGTTAAAACAGTGTACGCTTGTGCACGTATTATTCAAGTAATATAATGATGAGTTAAGTATCGTTTCAACAAAGATCTATTGGATGATCCAAATTAAGTTAACTATTAATCTTATTATAATCTACTTTTTTATCCAACTATTTTAAAATGCTGAATTTTTAAGGGAGATAAATATTAAATAGATTTAATTAGAGTATTTATAGAAAATATTGTGTTGACACTAATTTGAAAAGAGTACCCAGAATTTATGAAAGCTTTGGTTACTGCCTTGCTCTAAGTGTGAGATTTATCAAGAATTATTATTGTCAATTAGGAGCTTAATTATTATACTGTCTATGCTTAGGTCAACATAACCAAACAACTTCTTTTAATTTGCTATATTTTTATAGTCAAGTTAACTTTTAAGTGATTGTATTTCCAGCATCTTCCTTAAATGATTGCAGACCCAGGCTATCATATACCTATGCATACCTGTATGCCCAATTACTTTTCTTTTGTTATTCCTTTAGGAGTCGTTCGATATCACTAGTTCACATTACAATTGGCTAAATTGTGAGTAAATTAATTACAAAGAAAAATAAAATAAAAAATTTTCAATTAAGCACAAACAATTTTCTTATATATTAATCCATACCAACAAGAGTACATACATATTAATTTAATTTCAACAAAAATTCAAGACACTTATGATTTTAGTTACCCATATTACAGGAGAAAGAAAGATATTTGCATCCACAACCATATCAGATTATTCTGAAAAATATCAAAAGAAGGAAAAAAGTAAATCAAGTAATGCTTCAAAGTTTGCCCTTAATCCAATTCTTCTGCCATCCAATAATGCAATCCCCTTTAATGGATCTTCTCCTGCTTTCTTAGTAAACACAAATAGCACATAAACACTTGGACTACACAACACAACACTTGGAGTGTCACTATCCAAGCGGAACAATCACTCACACTTATATTAGAACTCCACAATTGCCAAAAAAACTTTTTCACTCTACTAACACACCTCTATTTACACTTCTAGAGTCTCTCTGTAACTTCCTCTCACATTTTCCTCGAAATTGCATCTAAAACCACACAAATTGATCACTATAATTGCCCAAAACTATTATGGCAGGTTGTATCATCATGACGCCACGAATGCAACGCTTAGGCATTGGCCGTTCTATCTTTGACTTGATTTTGAGGCTTTTGTGTAATAGCAGAAAGTCAAAAAAAAAAAAAAAGAGAAAATTTCAAATGATTAGCCATGGATTGGAAAAAAAGTCCAGGGGAGTTTGGTTTGAAAATAGAACTCCCAAAAACACAATGGAAGCGTCGTGAGAGCGTCGAAGAAAGAAGAACCTTGGTAAGAGGAAGGAGGAGACGGCACGTGCTGCCGAGTGAGGCGTCTCCAGATTATTGAGCTGAAATTTCGCCGAGAATAAAGCGGAGTGATCTTCTGAAACGACTCCAGGAGGAAAAGGAAGCTCTGGCGTCATGACAGAACAAACTTAAAGGTGAGTAAATAATTAAATTATATAATTATATGTTTAATTGAAATTTGATGTTAATGTTATTATCTCAATTTTTAACTTAGGGTTTATAGATTTCAGCAAGAAATGTAATTTGGGAATATGTAGGATGAATCAAAGTTAAGTAATTAAGTATTAAACTCTTACATAGAAATATAATTGGAAATTTAATAAAACTTTAAACTTATGTTAAGTTATATTATCGTTAATTAATTTAAAATCATTTGAAGGGAAATGATAAAGATTAAAAGAAAATAAAATTTATAAGCGTTAATTATTTTAGAATTATTTAAGGTGTATGATTGAATTATATATTTTAGATGATATAATGATGAAAAGCGGTATGTAAAATAGTATATGTTTTGATGATAAACAATATATATTAAACACTTTAATATTTTATATTAAAAAATAATAGGATTAATGATTTAGATGTATTATACAAATTACATATCGTATATTAAATAAATTAAAGGTTAATTTAACTTGATTTAGAAAATAGATGAATATTGATGAATGTGGCGTCGATTAATAGAAGTATATATATAAGTATATATGAATAAAATAAAATAAAATAAATTCTTTTTAAATATCGATATATTTCATTTTATAGGAATTCGATTAAGGAAAGAAAGCAGGAAATTCAAGCTACTGAGTTAATGTGAATAATTATGTTTTTACATTATGGTAAAATGTCTTTAATTTCTTTGTGATCGTATTTATATGATTATTTTCTCTTTTAGAGTTGTGATTATTATTTTTCTTCGTAAATTGTGATAGTTCTTCATTTTCTTGTGTTGGATAATAATCTTGAATATCATTATTTTATTTTATAAAGTTAACTAATTTGTAGTTATGAATTAATATGTATTGTGTATTATGAATGTGTGTTGAAAGTGAAGTTAAGCCTCTTATAGTGCTTGGATGGCACTACCAAAATGTGAAAAAAAAGCCGATGAAATTGCGAAAATAATTAATATTTAATCTTCTTTGGATGAGTATTGGTAAAGGTTTAGGCGGTGACTCAAGGCGGGTGATAAATGTAAAAGTAAAGTTCACAAAATATTTATGTTTACTTACCTCATATGTTTGATTGTTTGAGCAAATTTCTTGTGTGATAACAAAATTGCGCATCATTATTCTTGTTTATTATAATAGCAACGTAATTGCCATTGAATTTTATTGATTGTTAGTTATTTAATTTTTTTAGTTAATCCTAAATGGGATAGAAGAGAGTTATGTTTATCGTCGTAGAGCGACTTCAGGAGATAGGTATTTATGTCAGTTATATTGAATTATGTTTAAATTGTATGTCCTATGAATTTTGTTAGTATATATATGTGTGGACCAATTGTTAAATCTTTTGTGGATTGTAGTGGCTCTTGTACGATTGGAGATTTTATTTAAGATTGAAATTGTTGTAAGTTTTTCTTATCGTCCGTCGTCATTTAAGTCTTGATATTCAAAACTCCAGGGTCGTGAAAGAGTGTATCGGATTTTATATTTAGGTAAGTATGATCATCAGAGCCATTAAGAAGAGGATAAATTTTATGAAGAGATTTGCGTATGATTATATTGATTGATGTAATGGTTATAATTAATTTATCTTCCGACTATGAAATCAATTAGGGAAGATCTTATGGGTGAAAATAAAGAAACCTAGCTACGGAGAATTTGGTGCAACCTTCGATAGATGTATTTTCGAATGATAAAAAAATCGATCAGTTAAAGTAGTGAGGTTCATTGACAAATACTTGAAATTAGGATATGAGGGTATCTGAGGGGCCAAGGAGATTCTTGGTTGATCGGATAAAGAAAATTTTAGAAAGCATGTCACTCTCGAAAAGAAGTGTTGCTTTGGCTTTTTTTGTTTTGAGGTGAGAGAGGATAGATTCTGAGAGAGAGAAGTTTGAAGGAGGTCTTACAATCTTATTTCATGGGAGGACTTTGTGAAGACTTTTAGAGATTGGTTTGTACTCAGAGGAGACAAATCTTAAGTTCATCGATTGATTCAGGAGATGGTTACATGACAATATGAAGCGAGTTCGATCTTTCAAGGTATATGCAATTGATACCAAATCTGAGAAGAAAAATGTCATAGGTTTCTCTGGGTGAAGGATAGTCGGCGACCATTGATTCCTAGGTATTGATATATCTTTGTCTTGGTGGAGAGAGCTAGAAGGATAGAACTGGATGTGCAAGCTACTCAAATGAGGAGAGATATTTAGAAGAGGAGGAATAATGATAGGCAAATCAAAGTGAAAGTTCAAACTAAAAAAAAATCAAAAGCGACTTAAGTCGATCTTAATGTCGTATACTATATGTAAAATGTGGAAGAAGAAACATAAAGGAGAGTGCCTCTGCACACTGTTATTGGTGACGTCGTAGGATATATGACAAAATCTTGCTCTCTTGAGTCTAAATCTTTGATGGATCTTGGACAAGTATATATAGGAATTGTTGGTAGACAAAGGAGATATTTGCATATTATTCTATCTGCTTGAACATGCCAACGAGTTTATGCACTAACTTGAAGCAAAGACTTCGTTTGATATTACATGTATGTTTTTATTTAAATTAGTATTGTTATAATTTTATATGGTGTCTATTGCTTTTTTTAATTCATTTATATATCATCTTGATTGAAAGTAAATTAGTTAGAGTTTTATTTGATCTTTGGGCATTGCATTCATTTATATCGAGGAATGTGTGAAAATTTTGGGATTGCAAGTTATGAAAATCATACTTTGATATGAATGGGTCTCAAATGAATGCTATAAATGTTTGCAGTGTGAACCTGAATATTTGTGAAAGAAGCTTGGATGCAGATTTAATAGTAATGCTAATATATGAATTTGATGTGATTTTAGGAATGGATTGGCTAGTTAAACATTTTGCTATTATAGATTATTGTAAAAAGATAGTCCAATTTAATATTCATGGAGAAGAAAAATTCAAATTTGTGGGACATAAGGGAGTATTAGCTATGATAGTGTCTTGCTTAAAGTTCAAAGATCTTGTAAAAAAAAAATGAAGGTTTTCTTTTGCAGTCCGATATTACTAAAGAGGTAAAGAAGTTAGAGGATATATAGTAAAGGAGTATCAGAGTCTTTCGGATGATTTACCAGTTTACCTCAGGTCGATAGATTTCTTTATTGATTTTCAAAAGCAAACATGTAGAATGCGATCGAAGAATTACAAGAGTTAAAGAATCACAAGAATTGTTAGAAAGGATTTATCGATAACACATCTCCTTGGGAGCTCTGTATTATTTGTGAAGAAGAAAGATGGGCTTAAGGTACATCGATTATAGAGCTTAACAAACTCACATTGAAGAATAAATATCCCAAGATTGATGATCTTTTTGATCGATTAGAAGGAAGATATTTTGAAAATTGATTTAAGATCGGTTATCATCGGTAGAATCAAAGAAGAAGATATCTGCGCATTCATATAAGTTATGAGCTATGAGTTTGTGGTGATCTTTGAAATCTGATTTTATTTATGGATCTATGAATAGAATCTTTTTTACTTTTTTGATTCATTTGTGATTGTATTCATATATGACATTCTAATTTATTAGAGATGAAGCATGAAAATCATCTTCACATTATTTATTTCTGCAAAGAAATGAATTGTATTCAAATTTTCAAGTGTGAATTTTGGTTAAATGTATCAATTGTGATTAATAGTGTTTAGTGGATGGAAGTAAAGTCGAGGAAATATGACCATTGTCAGAAGTGAAGTTTCTTAGGGTTGGCAGGATATTACGGAGATTATGAAGGGTTTTCACAATTAATATTTATTGGTACTTAAGTAGTCAAGTTTGAATGGTCGGTGTGAAGAGGCTTTCAAAAAATTGAAGAATTGTTTAATATAGGTATTACTATTCTCGAGGGAGAAGGATTTCAAATTTATAGTGATGCATATTAAGAGGCTTAGATGTGTAATATGCATAGAATGGAAGAGTGATTAAACCACGGCTTAATTAAATCATGAAAAGAACAGCGTGATCAGGGCAAAATTTGGAGAGCGTTATTTATATGGGTAAGGTAGTTTATTTGATCATGAATTTCTTAAATATGATTAATTGATTAATAGATTTAGAAAATTAAAATTTAATTATTATGAATGATAAATAACATTGTTAAATCAGGATATTGATCAAATTTGAAAGAATAATCTGAGATCTTTCAAGATGATGTTTTAGAAAATTTAAATTTGGTAAAGAAATAGTAGATTTTGAAATCGATGAAAGCGATGATATCATGAAAAGTTTGTATTCAGATGTTGAAGATTTGAGGAAGACATCTTGAAACATCATTAATTATATAATCAGGATAGTAGCAAAATGTATCGAATCTTAAGAAATATTTTAGTGGTAGGGAATGAAAAGAAGTGTATTTGAATTTATCTATAAATGTCGATATTAAATATTTGAACATAAGTGGACTTTTATAGCCTTGTCAGAGTGAAAATGGAGACGATATTGTATGGATTTTGTGGTTACTTAGATCAGAAAGAGTGATCTTTATTTGGGTTAATTATTGATAGGTTGACTAAATGTACTTTATACAAAATAATCGATTCTTTGTTGAAAAAAGAAAGTATGTTGATGAAATTGTGAGATTCATGGTATCTTTAAAATCATGTCGATCGGGATGGATTTACATCAGAGTGTGGAGAAAAATTCAGAAGCTTTAGTACGAAACTTACTTTCGATTGCATTCCATTCTGGATGGTATCGGAAAAGAAAAATTCAAACACTTGAAGATTTGCTTAGACTTTGTATTATTTTGGAGGAAATTGGAAATTCATTGCTTTGATTGAGTTGCATAATAACTTTAGTAAGTATTGGTTTGACTCCTGAAGCATTGTATGGAAGGAAATCTGAGCACCACTTTGTTGGGTGGACAGTGAAAAGAAGAATCGATTAATATGTAGTAGATGAAAGAAGCCATTTGAAAAGATCCGATTGATAGATTAAAAGCTATTTCAAGATAAGGAGAAATATTATGATGAAAAAAACTAGGTAGAGTTTGAAGTGGGAGAATTTGTATTTCTTAAAGTCACATGAAAGGTATAAAACAATTTGGTAAAGTTGGAAAGTTGAGCTCATTTATATATCTATGAAATCTTGATTGAAAAGTGAGCTTATCTTGCTTTATCCCCTCACTGAGGAGCCTGTGTTTAAATATATTACATATCAAATTATTTGATCATTGATATTGATTGGATCTCACATTGTGGAGGAGAGAAAGGATTATAGATTATGATGTTAAGCATAGGGAATAGAAATTTCATTTATGTATCTTGTGGAAATATGGATCGGATCGAGAAGCTACGTGAGAAAGAAGAAATCAGAACTTTATCTTATTGATTGTTTAATTAAAGGTATGTTTATTTTTATTAATGTCATTTAATTTGAGGGCGAAATTTTATAAGAGGAGATTATAAAAAAAAGTCAAAAAAAAAAATCTCAATCTTTGACGGTTAATGATTGGAAAAAAGTCAGGGAGTTTTTACCAAATAAAACTCCCAAAACACGAGAGGAAAGCGGAAAGGTGAAGAAGAAGGAAAACATCGTGAACCTTCCGTCGTCGACGAAGGAGAAGGAGATTCGCCTTTCGTGTCAGTCGTGGAAAGAGTGAGGGCTCGACATTATTTCTGGAGCTTTGTGGCCGGGCCGTGAGAGGAGGAAGGCGATGTTCTGAAACAGAGAAGGAGAAAGCGTCGTGCATTACAGCAAAAGATAAAAGGTGAGTAAATAATTAAATTATATAATTATATGTTTAATTGAAATTTGATGTTAATGTTATTATCTCAAGTTTTAATTTAGGGTTTATAATTTTGACTTAGGGTTTATAGATTTCAGCAAAATATGTAATTTGAGAATATGTAGGATGAATCAAAGTTAAGTAATTAAGTATTAAATCATATGAAATATAATTGAAAATTTAATAAAACCTTAAACATGTTAAGTTATATTATCGTTAATTAATTTAAAATCATTTGAAGGAAATGATAAACATTAAAAGAAAAGAAAATTTATCATAACGTTAATTATTTTAGAATTATTTAAGGTGTATGATTAATAGTATATGTTTAGATGATATAATTGAAAAGTATGTAAATAGTAGTATATGTTTTGATGATAAATAATAAATAATATATTAAGTCACTTTAACATATTTTATATTAAAATAATAGGATTAATAGGATTTAGATGTATTATATGGCAAAATTATATCATTATATTAAATAAATTAAAGGTTAATTTAACTTGATTTAGAAAATGACATGAATATTGATGAATGTGGCGTCGATTAATAGAAATTTATATGTAAGTATGTATGAATAAAATAAAATAAAATATTTGCTTTTAATATTGATCCAATTAATATTTCATTTTATAGGAATTTCTATTAAGGAAAGAAGTATTAAAGGAAATGAGATTCAAGAGGAAACTGCAAGTTAATATGGGTAATTATATTCTTACATTTATGGTAAAAAATGTATTTAATTTCTTGTGATGAAATGCATATTTGTATGATTATGATTTTTTCCTGTAATGTAAGTTGCGATTATTTTTGCTTTTAAATTGTGATATAGTTCTTATTTCTTGTGTTGGATAATAATCTGAATGTTAGATCGTATTATCACTTCGTCGTTTATAAAGTTAAGCGATTCTTGTTAGTTATGAATTAATATCATATATATTATGTTATGAATGTGTATGTTGAAAGTGGAGTTACACATGAATGCTTGGGCCTTGATATGCGAAATGATGAAAAAATTTAATAGATTGATAAATGGTAATGGTAATAAATTTCTTTATTGGATGAGTATTGGTAAAGGTTTAAGCGGTGACTCACAAAAGGTGATAAATGTAAAAGTAAAAGTTCCGAAATGTTTATGTATACTTTCTTGCGTATGTTTGATTGTTTGAGCAAATTTCTTTTATGTACGGTGATAACAAAATTGGTATGTATCTTGGATTCTACTACTGTTCTTATAGTGTAACAACGAATTGGGCGTGATTTTTATTGATTGTTAGTTGCTTAATTTTTTAAAATGTAATCTCCCAAATGCGATAGAAGGAGAGTTATGTTTATTTTAAAGCGGCTTGGAGATAGGTATTTATATCGGTTATGTGAATTATGTTTAAATTGTATGTCGTATGAGCTTTGTTAGTATATATATGTGTGAATGAGTGTTAAATCTTTTGTGGATTGTAGTGCATGCGATTGGAGATTTTATTTAAGATTGGAATTGTTATGTAAGTTTTTAACTATTCGTCGTCACATTCGCTTGGTATTAGCTCCGGGTTGGAATTGACATTTTGGCCTACTATTTGCAGTTATTTATTCTTGAACTTACTCTCGATCATTGATTTTGAAGCATTTGTAGTGCCCACAGTGTTGGTTGTCTAGCATCTCATTGCTAAGTTTTCAGTATTGCATTCACTTAAATCTTTGTGGGGATTTTCTTAGTTCAGTGGCGTTGTCATTTTAGCGCCTAGGTGCCAGGTTCTCTATTTTTAATATCCAAAATGTCAATTATGATATGAGTTAAATAATTCAGTGACTAAATATATTTTTAAATTATAATAATTTAAGATTTACAAAATAATATACATGAAAATTATTTTAAATAAGTCAGAACATTTCACTTTAGCATGAGAATTATTAACCTTTTCTTAATAGTGTATAAGAGAGCAGTTAATCTTTCAATCATTTTCATATCATATATTAGCTTATCTTATAATATTACTTCATGATAGGAGCCACTATTTAAATTATAATGTAAAAGCGCACTATCTATATCCTTTTTCAAAGCTAAGATAAAATGATAGATAATATTTTCTATTTTTTTATATGCATGTGTACATTGTGTTCTTGGCCAATACTATAAAAGGGTCAACTCCATCTTTCGATATGCATATGCAATCACTTTTATACAACTTATTTATTTACATTTTTCTCAATCAAACATTTACATTAATCATTTCATTTGTTGGTGAAATAATCATTGGAGATCAAAACATGAATAGTATTAAGAGTCATTCCTGTCAACACAAGGATTTCATGAAAAAGGGAAAATTATTTAAAAATATTTTTACAAAACATTTTGGTGTATATTAAAATAGTTTTCAATGCATATAATGTCCTAAGATAAATGCATTTTATCTAGATGAATTGAAAATAATAATTACAAAATAAAAACATAATTACCCACTTTTCTTTTGGGAAACTCGTTTGATATTTATTTCTCAAACTTCACTTTTTTTAAACTTGAAAGATATTATCAATTTATATATATATATATTTATATATGAAACTTATTATGATTGTTTTTTAAATAAAATTTTCTAGTCAAATTTATACCTCTCTTTACTTTTATTCAACTATGTAAATTTCACTTTAAAATTTTAGTTATGTTATCATATTATTTTATTATTGCTATTGAAAAGATAGAATAGAGTGAGGTGGGGATTTGGAGATGGAAGAAGACGACTTGGGAGCAGGATTTGAACAAAGTTTAAATTAGAACTTAACGTGAATCTCAATAAGCAGTCAAAATGACAATTCTAAATATGGATAGCCAAGGGAGGAGACAAATTGTGAAGAATTGGAGATCGAATATGAGAGTTGGGGACGAACTAGATCGGAAATTAAAATTTTGTTTTCTTATATCAAGTAGTGGTGAAAGGGCCCTCACATTTTTACATGTGATGCAAAATGTTGAGGGTAAGGGAGAGAAGAGGTGCGGTATGGGCATTGCCAGGAGATTTGGTAAGGAATTTAAAAAAAAAAAAAAGGTCAACATAATTTTCCTCCATTAACCTAATACCAGTTTTAGTGGTGGCTGGTGCACCAATAGCTTTTTGTTGTGCTACCTGGGCTGCTTCCAATGCTAACAGGAATATTGTTGAATTGTTTGAATTGCTTGCTTGATTGATTTAAAGGTAGTACTTGGGCCCCTTTCTTTTTTTTTGTACACGATTCCCATGTATGAGAATTTTAAATGACAATAAATAAACCTAGTTTTAAATAATTACCATAAATTGTTAAAACATATTTGATTGAAATAGTTGAGTGTAGAGGTTTGCCTTTGATTTTTCAAAGACTGAGTAGCCAATCAAGGCTTATCCAAGAATATTTGAATCGGCACCTCTTAATGCTTGCAGCGAACTTTTATTTCTTGTATAGCTTTCTATGCTTGTTTCTTCCATCCAATCTTGAGTTTGGCTCTAACTTGACCAATAAAAATTGAAAACCTAAACCCCTGGTTGGGTTAGTGTCAATTGTTTTAAGCTGAGGTTCAGGATAGCCAAAGGTTGCAATTCACATGATGTTGACTTAAGGGGCCTTGTTTGGGTCAACTAGTCTAAGTCATACTCATTTCTATTTTTCTTTCTCTCTCTCCTTGGTTCTCTCTATTTTGGTTTGTTTGATACTTTATCCATGTAAAATGTGCATATTATGCATCCTATTTCCAAATTTGCTAAGCTAATTTCTATGTTATTTAACGTTCCTTTAAATGTAGAATATACAATGATGATTCTATGCAAATAATTCTGTAGTTTATGTTTCTTTTTGCAAACACAATTGAGGATGTAAGACTTGTTCTTCTTCCAATGATCATTGAGGTCCGATGGCTTTTGTTTAGATGGTTCTCTCTAAATTATCTAAGATAACTTCGTCAACTAATTTGAAAGATAAACCATTTTAATGGTTCTTCTATTCCATTTAATTGTTGTTTGTTTCAGCAAGTGTCGGCTATGAAAATCGTGAATACTTTTTTTGAAGTAATTGCATTCCAAATTCTATAGATTACTTGAAGATGGGGGTACGATATTTGTTTTTGAAGGACTTAAAAAGAGTACTCATGTGAAATCTGTGCTGAAAGTGCATAATCCTTTATTTTACTGGAAGGTTAGCTGATACTGCATACATTGGTTGCATGTTCACTCTGATGTTCCACTAATATTATGATGTAATAAATTTATCAACGTCATCAACAGATTGCTACAGAAGCTGATATAGGCTTTGCAGATGCTTACATTAGTGGGTACTTCTCTTTTGTTGATGAGAAAGAAGGTCTTCTTAATGTTCTTTTGGTAAACTGTTTTTTAATTCTGAAATTTGATGCTCCTCTAACAACTTTTTTTAAAATACCTTAGAATATATATGCTTATTTTGTCTTTAGGTTCTTATAGCTAACCGTGATCTGAGGAATTCTTTTAACAATAACCAAAATAAAAGGTTTGTACCTTTTATTTATTTATTTTTTATTTCTAAACTTTAGTGAATGATATGGCATACGTTCTGATAGTTTTGTTCACAAGAATATTTCAAATGGCATGATTCAGGGGTTGGTGGACTCCATTACTTGTGACGGCCGGGGTTGCATCTGCTAGGTATTTTTTCCAGCATGTCTCAAGGAAAAATAGCCTTTCCCAGGCCCGCCATAATATTTCTCGTCATTATGATCTGGTCAGTAACTAATTATTTTTATATGTCATATGCATTTTTTAATTTGTAATTAGTTCATTAGTTTCTATTCTTATATGTCAGATTTAGCTACTTCAATTGCTAGGCTTAGATGAAATATGATCCAAGTACTTCCTTCCCACTAGCTGGCTCATGCCATAGTTGAGTAGTTGATTACTTGCAAACACATAATGGCATTTCATGGCCTTTTTGGGAGAGAAAATTGAAAAGGACTATATTTTTGTTAAATATTTTTGTTATCATAAGTATATATGTTCTTATATATAGGCAATAAAAGAAAATAATAAAGGAACGTATAGTAAAAGAAAAATATCTTGAATAATATAAAAAATTAACAATAATAAATAAGCCAGATTCCTGCTCTATATAGTTAGCATATGTGAGATGTAGTAACATTACCTCACAAACTCAAAGTTTCATGAAACATGTCAACTTGAGGGTTGGAAAAATAGTGACTTGACTTAATGTAGTTGAAGGTTTTGTTGCTTAAAAATTGTGTGTTGCATGTGGAGTGTGACTGATCCGTGAATGAGAGTTGTGCGAAACAGATGCAAAGAGTCAATAATGAGATTCATGTGAGAAAAAAATAAATGATATTCTTAAATAGAGGTATCAATGGAGAGTAACAACAGAGAGGTTGATGGAGCAAGGACAAATCAAATGGGGTAATTGTTGGAGAATATAGAAAATCATAGAGGTGAATAGATTTAGTGAGAAATAGAGAGGAAGGTCATGTGCCTTTGGTTGATGACAAAGATCAGTTATAGGCAGTCTAACAAGGTTAGTGGTGTAATAATAGGCTAATGAGGGAACAATTTTTGAACTTTGGCGTCAATATTGTATGTGGTGTCTTGCAGCTTTGTTCATTGACAAGGAAGTGATGTGGGTCGCAGGTGGCAGTGTGTCGTGAGGTTGCATGCAAGGTTGGTGAGATTGCAGGTCAATCGAGGCAAAGGTGGTACCCATAGGTGGTTGTGAGTAGAGGAACGAGTGATGGAGAGACATAACACCAAAGTGATGTATGACCAACCTTAAACTTTGCATGCTTAAATGCCACCAAGAAAATCTATAAAAATATTTACCAGCGGAGTGAGAACTGACGTCACATATGATAAGGATTTGGTAAACTAATTAACTCCAAAGAAGAATAATGTGACCATTAGGACAAGAAATTTCACAAATAAGCTACTCTAAATAGCACTGGACTTGGTAATTCCAAGCAAACAAGAGGTTTCTGACTGCTCAATAATTTATGGTTTCCTGAGTTGCAGATGTCTGTCATACTTTCGGTGATATTCAGGATTAAATTCAACTCCTTATGCCAATTCTCCAAGAGTCTCAGCCAGCATCAAACCACCTGTAAGAGAAAACTAAGAGGCAAGGTAGATTTCCAAACTAGTAATATAAGAATGGAAATGATATAACCCAAAAAAAAAAAAAAAAAAGAAAGAGAAACCTCAATTGTGTTCTTCTTGCTCCAACAGGAAAAGTCTTGGACTTATTGAATATTAGCTGAACCCATTTTGAATTGCTTGCTCTTTCCCCTTCCAATAGGCTTACTGGACTTCATCAAGAATCGACAAAAACAAACCACTAGACAGCTATCTTGGAGTTGTTTCTTCTGAGGAACACAATATACCAAACTGCAATTGTCCAGAGATTTCTTGCAGCAGGAATTGACGTTGCTGTCACCTGGGAAAGCAGGGATATCCACTCGATTTCATTTCCAGCCACTGGAATTCTGCCCCAGGACGGTTATGGAGATGGCATCGAAGCTCCTGTGATCATTTGTGCTCAAGTGCCGGACTATGCTACGATCTCCTCTCCTAACCTCTCTATGAAAGGGATTCGCTCTAAAACTCTCATGATGACCTGAAACTTTACTCAAAAAACCCTGGCCTATGTTCTCTGCCCAGGTTCTGCCTCCATACCAAGAACCCTTTTAATTCCTTCACGATCCGATCACTGCTGGTCAGAAAAAATGGAAAAAAAAGTCTTTGTTGGTGCTTGTTTTTACATCCTGCATGAAGAAATGAGCAAATCAACAAAGAAGCAAAACAAAAAAGACTAATTTTAATTAAGGATTGCTGTTCATAATGCCAATAAGATCACTCCCTTAAGAATATGTGGATGAGCCAACACCACCTAAATTACTCTTTTACTATGTGATTCTCATCGAGTTGAAGAAGACCTGCCCTCATTTTTTTTAGACATTTTCTTGTTTGTAATAGCATTAAAATTTTGCTACTCTGAAGATCTCTAATATCTTGGAATCTCCCAGCAAATCACTATTATAGTCAATTTCATCAATGTTATTTATTTTTCCTCTTGGCATTACAGCTATTTCTTGCAAAAACATTCATTGTTGAGATAAAATTTTTCTAATCATTTGAATCTATTTAACTTTGATCGGAGATTACTAAAAAGAGGATATCTTCAATAAGGACATCAATGATTTCATTTGGACGCCCAACTTTTTTTTCAAATTGAATTGAGAGGAATTATAATTTTTTTAGTTCACTTATGATTACCTTTGATAGGAAACATAGCTTAGTATTGTGGCAACAAGGTTGAGTCTCCTTTGGAACTTGCTTTTTTTTATTTCTTTCTAGAACTATGAGAGCATATATTGATGGGAATCTTGTATAGCTCATGAACTTCGATTTGTAGACTATTGAATCAATTCTTACATCCTCCTTAATTATTGTTTTGAAGGCATTAATATGACCTTCTTACTTTCATGCTCTAAGGTATGAGAAAACTTGTAACCATCATAGTTTTGTATGCTTATCATATTGCCTTGGTCGCCTTAAAATAAAATAAATCATTTTTATGGATGACATTGTACCAAACTCTTATAAATTTTTACCACTAGAAAATAAATTGTACTAAACTTTTCCTTGCATCTTAATTTTTATTTTCTTTGCATAACTAAGATTGTAAGATTTTTGGTGATCTTGTGCAAAGATGTGTAATTTTTATCATTTTTGTGGATACCACTGTTTGACAACCTTTCCCATTAATGATAATGTTGTAGACTTTTACTTCATTGTACATTAGGTTTGAAAAATATTGTGTAGATGCCACTTAGATTTTTGGCCTATGGAGGTGTTTGAAACTCATCAAACAATAAGAAGCTCTCCATTATCAGCATGTACTGGGTGCTCGTTTTCATCTTTAGGTGTCTCTTCTCTTTCATTTTTCATCTAATTGTGGAACTTCTTCGACTAATGATACTACACGATGATTAGGGCAATTTAAATCAATTTATCTAAAACTTAAGTATAAAAAATATTTATGAGGAAATTCTTGGTATTTGAAGGGTCTGTGGCTGTCAGGACCCGGCCCGGGAGCTTGGAAAATCAAGGTGGGAACAGACGGTCGGACGGATAAAAGAAAACCTTATCTAACATTTCCAATCTTAAACAAAATTTCACAATATGTTTCTCCAATCATATAAGAGCCACTACAATTCACCACACAATTAACAATTTGTTACACATATATCTAATAAAATTAATATAATTTTAAACATAAATCAAATCAACATACCATAAATACCTATCTCCAAGTCTACGGCGATAAACATAACCCCATTATCAATTTAGTTAGGATGATTCGCGAAAAAATAAACAACTAGAATTGAATAAAATTCGATTCAATTATCTTTTTTTATACTCGAAAGTAAAAGCAGATGTATGTGATTTTGTTATAACATATACATAAAAGAAATTGCTCAAACAATCAAACATATATGAGATATGTACAAATGAACATTTCTTATGAACTTTTCTTTTATATTTATTAACCATTTTAGGAGTCACCATCTAAACCTTTACCAAAACTCATCCAAAGGATAAGTAAATTCTATTGCCAATTTTATTGGCTCTTTTTTTATCTACATGTAATAACTAAGTCGAGGAAAAAAAGGAAAACAAAATAAAATAAAATCAATAATGCTGGTTGGATTGAAAAGTCAAAAAAGAGGGGAAAACTCGATTTCAATTTTACTGAAATCGAACCCCCAAAATCAATGAAGGAGGAAACGAGAGAGGGAGAAAAGGGGGAGACGACTTCCTTGCGTGCCCTAACCGAGCCTTCCATGTGTTGACAACCGAGAGAGGAGGGAGTCCATGCGAGAAAGGGAGTGAGGGAGAGAGGGAGATGGTCCTCAAGGCCCTGCCCCTGCAGAGTGAGGCTGCTCCACCGCCGACGTCGGGTGGTCAAGCCTCTTGTGCCGACCCACCGAGAGAGGCTCAGGTGTGGGAGGAAAAGAAGAGGCGATGCATGCATCAATCCGCTCAATCCGTCCTGTGGCAAACCGAGAAAGGTAAGTTATTTTCTTTTGGTTTTTTTTAATAAAGGAAATACATTTTTATATTATAAAAGGGAAATATATTTGTATTATATAGGTTTCAATTTAAAAAAAGAAGTAAAAATCCAAATGTCCATTTTACTATACAAATGTCTACATAAGTATTTTAATGTACAATATATATTTTAATGATATTAAAGGTTATGTATGTAAATTATAAATATGTTGCATAAATATGTTGAAAGATTTATGAGAATAATTAAATTATTAAATTAAAATCTATAAATAAAATGCTAGAAATGAAATGCTTAAAATTTAGATGAATGTACAAAAAATATGATTAATGGTATGAATAGATAGAGAGCATAATTCTATCTTTGCTTATACAAATCAAACTTAATTATTTAAATATATTTATAGAGTAAAATGATTATGTTACATGCATATTAGTAGGATCATAATCTAAAGGTAGTAATGCATAAAGTGAAATTGATAATTATAAATAATATTATTATTAAAATATATACAAGGACTATTGATGAATGTGGGCATTAATTAATAAAAGCTATATATATGTATCATAAACAATAAATGAATAAAATAAAATATATTGCTTTCTAATATTGATCCAATCAATATTTTACGTTATAAGAATTTTAATTAAGGAAAGAAGCATTAAAGGAAAGGAGATTCAAGAGGAAACTGCAAATTAATGTGGATAATTATATTTTTATATTTATGGTAAAAATATTTTTAATTTTTTGTGATGAAATGCATATTTATATGATTATGACTTTTCCGCCAGGCAAGATATTATCGCTTCATAAATCATGATGTAGTTTTCACGGATAATAACCGAACGCTAAATCATATCACAAATATTTAACCGATTAATGTTATATGAATTAATACGATATAGATGTTGTACGAAGTTTCTTTATGAATTTTGATGGATCGAGACGAATACCTATGCATCAAAAAGGGCTAATGAAATTGACAAATGGTAATGACTACTTGTCTTTTGGATGAGTATTGGTAAAGATTTTTTTGTGGTAAAGGTTTAGACGGTGACTTCTAAAATGGATGATAAATGTAAAAGTAAAAGTTCACACGAAATGTTTATTTGTACATACCTCCTATATGTTTGATTGTTTGAGTAAATTTCTTTTATGTGCATGTGATAACAAAACACGCATACTGGCTCTACCTTGTTTACTATAGTGTAACAACATAATCACCCAATCGAATTTTATTCAATTAGTTTAATTTTTTTTTAACCATTCTAACTAAATGACCGATATAAAGGAGGGTTATGTTTATCGTAGAAAGAGCGAGATAGTAATTATGTCGCTTATGTTGAATTATGTTTAAATCAGTATGTTATATAAATTTTTAAGATATATATGTGTGACAAATTGTTAAATTATTTGTGGATCAGTAATTTCAGATTTATGAGAGATTTTATTTAAGATTGTAAAGCATGTAAGTTTTTCTTTTATCCGTCCAATCACTGCTCCTCGCCGTTATTCCAAGCTCTCGTCGAAGTCGTGACATTGTGTCCCCAACAAGTCACTTTCAACATACACATTCATAACATACAATTTATTCAGCTATGCATATTAATTCATAACTAACAGTAAATCAGCTAATTTTATAAAATAACGAAGTGACAATATGATCTAGCATTCTAGCTATTATTCAATATGAAGAAACAGGAAATAAATCATAATTTATAAAGAACCAGGAAAATAAATCACAATTTGCAGTACAGGAAAAAATCATAATCATGTACAAATGCATTTCATCACAGGAAATTAAATAAATTTTTATCATAAATATAAGAACGTAATTACCATTTTAATTTGCAGCTTCCTCGAATCTCCTTCTCTTTAACACTTCTTTCCTTAATTGAAGTTCCTATGATTAGAAACATTAAAGTGATCAATACTCATAACTATCTAAGTGAATATGGTATTGAAACATAACCACCTCTCTTATGATAATATTTATTATTCTACTAGTTCATTAGAGATATTAAAATTTTCACATAATTTCTCATTCTTATTTAAATGATCGATATTTATATAAAATACTTTAATTTACTTAATTTTACTTTCATTTAATATTTATCATTCCTCTTAAAATAATTCATAATTAATTTAACGGTATTATAAATTAGCATGGGTTTAAGGTTTCATTTATTTTGCAATTGTAATTATAAGATAATTAAACTAAAAATATAATTGACATGATGTATAAATTAACTATTTATTGTTCTACATACTCATAATTTTTTTATAATATTTAATATGAGTAAATATCATCATATAAAATTTAAAATCATAGAATCATACCTATAAATTTGCAAAGTTTGTTTATCACCTTGAATTTCTCGTCTTCGCATAAATTTTTAATAATTTTAACAATCATTATTTAGGATTGAAATGGAGATTTCAGAATTTACAATGAATTTATAATTTAAAAATAAAAGCTTTAAATTTAGAAATTCCTAAACCCTAAACCCTTACCTTATTTATTCCTCTCGGTTTTTTTTCCCCTAAGCCCCTTTCCTCCTGTCGCTTGTCTATAGTCACGCACGCGCCCAACTGTCTTCTTACTTCTTTCTCGATCGCAAGCGCACGGGCTTTAGCCGTCTCTCTTCCACGCATGTGCTAGTGCTATCCTCTCGGTCTACTTCCCTCTTCCTCGAGCACATTTATGGGAGGCTAGAACATCGACGAAGGCTTGCGGCGGCTCGACGGTGGCTCAGTATCAACGTCTCATTTCCTGGCTAGGGCACTCACGCAAGGTTTCCCCTTCTCTTTTTCTCTCTCCCGTTTCCTCTCTCTCTCTCACGTTGCTTTGGGAGTTATCTTTCAACAAACTGAAACCGAGACCCCCCCTTCGATTCTTCTATTTCACGGCCAACCATCGCGATGGTTGGATTTCATTTTTTTTTTTAATTTTTTTTTCTGATTTCCGGTTATTATAGTGGCAACTGTAGCGGTATGAAAATACAATGGAGCTACTGTAGAAGAAGCTACTATTTAAAAAGTTGCGGTGTGTATTATAAATTTTTTTTATTTTAAAAGTCGATGTAAATTTCTAGCCAGACTCTCCGGATTAGGATGAAAAGTGCAACATTTCCATCGCAGAATCTTCAAAACACAACCATAATGCTGTTTCTCAAACACCAGTAGTGGTGTGGTTCGGACCACACCTCAAGAGGAAAGCTGCCCCAAATGCAACTAAAGTGTAGGCTTTATTGCTTCTTGTAGCTCGGGGATAGTTCAGAGGAATAACTTTTTGGAGGGATTTGCTTTGTTCCCTCTGAAGTTTTATTTCCCAAATTTTAGGGTTTTTGTCTTAATCTTGAAGAAAAACTATAGTGGTTGATTGTTGTTGTTCTATTCTTCGATCAATTTGCTAACATCGGATAACGTTCAATGTTATAAACATTGTTGGGAATGTCCAATATTATAAACATTTAGGAATAACTTTAAGAGAATGGTTTACACATCCCGCAAAATAATCTAATTGAACAATTCCTCTCTCAATTGCTGCCTTGAAAATTTTCTTTTGTAAACAACTTACAAAATTCAATTTCTCAAGCTTTAATTTTTTTTAAAGTTATTACTCAATTTGAATCAATTTACTTCGGAATAACCTTTTACATTTAGGGGTTATTTGGATGTCTGAAAAAGGAATACAGTGTAAAAAGAATGTAGTGTAAAATGAATGTAACGTATTTAGATTACTTTAGATTTTTTGGTAGAAATTTTATACAAATACATGAGTTTGTTTTTTTCTGTTTGGTAGAATAAATGTAATATAAAGTAATTCTGGAGGTTTTGGTGGTGGCCGACATGGCGTCCGACAAATGGACCAACTGAGGCTATCAATGGTAAGCAGCATGGGTATGGGCGGTGTATACGATAGGACTGGCCAGTATTTGAAATTAGTCTAAATTGGGCCAATTCCAAATGCACCAAAATTAACTCTTCAAATGTATTCTAAATGCATTACATTATTTTTGAATTTTACTTTGTAACATGCCAAAATACAAAAAAAGTTAAAATCCTCTGCATTTATTTTACTTTACACTCAAAATTCATCAATCCAAATGGCCCCTTAAATTACTTATATATCACGACCTGGTTTGGGAGCTTGGAGTCTTGAGGCAAAAATGGCTATTCAGATGGATATGTAAAACATTATCATATGTTCATTAAAGAAAAGAGCTAACTAAATCATTATTTTAAATTATAATATTGTATTTTAAATTATAAATATTTATTATTTTAATGCTAATTAAAATATCTAGTTTCCAAGGAAATTTTTTGACTATATGCATACTTATGTCTTTCTTCCATTTATGTACTGGAGTTATTTTGAGAAATGATAATCAATTAGAGATTGAGATAAATAACTCAGTGGATAACTATTATCCCTAAATTACAATCATTTAAGAATTAAGAAACATTATGAATGCCAATTTTTGTCAATATCTTCTCTTATTCATGAAACTATAAGAAAATGCATTCATGGAAGAGTAGAATCAAGAATTGTTTGTCCCTTTTTTTTTAATTTCATATTTTAACTTTTCTTATTTTCAAAATACCTGTCACAGGAGTCACCATTAAACTGTGTACCAAAGTAATACACCTTCACATATCCTTCACCAAACCAAGCTCGGAGGAGAAGATAACTTTTACCAAATTTAACCCAAAAGGGTAGGAATCTTTCATTATTTTCGTTTATGTGCACAGGTATGTTGCATCTTTAGCTAGTACTACAAGGGAGTGAATTCCGTCAATGAACATGTACAAGCAATCACTTTATAATGCGATCACTTTAATTTTTTTCATCATGAATTTTATCTTTAGCATATCATTTGGGAGATCAATTAAGATTTAATCATAAAATGATCATCACATCAATATGATGAGTTTGTAGTTGAGAAAGAAAAATTAATTTGCAATAATGATTTGTGTTTAATAGAAACATTTTTAATACACATGAAAATATAAAAACACTTGCAATATCTTTTGAACATTCATATACAATCATATATAACAAATAATGAATTTGATTTAGAGAAAATGAAATAGTTACTAAAAATAAAAAATATATAATTTCCTACTTTTAGTTTTAATGAGGATCATTAGTTTCTTTCTGTTGACTGAAATTTCTTTAGTTGTGAAAACATATAATTGCTTACGAATTTTAACTAGTGCAATATCTTTAATATTATATTTACCTTTTTTTTTCCTTACCATCATTCTTATTGTCCTAACATTATGATCAATATTACTATTTTTTTTATTCTATTATTATGATTATTGTCATCATAATTTTATTATTAATCCTTACTCTGGATAAGTTATTATTATGTTATTATTATTATATTATTATTATTATTTTAGTATCACTATTATTATCATCTTTAATTGATATTTATAGTAATGCTTATTATTATAATAATAATAATAATAATTTTTTACTATTTACCATTATTATCAACAACAACAACAACAACAACAACAAGCCTTAATCCCACTAGGTGGGGTCGGCTACATGAATCCTTCGCCTCCATTGTCCCATTATGTCGTCATCTAAATTCAAGTATACTAAGATCATTATTTATACATCTTAACCAAGTCTTTTAGGTCTACCTCTACCTTAACATAAGGCAAATCTAATGCATCTACTCTCCTAATGTCATCTGGACTAGACGCTTTATGTGCAAACCATCTAAGCGACTCCCTAATCTTATCTACCACTGAGCTACAACTTTTCAACATACTCATTTTGCATTCTATCTCTAAGAGTAAAGCCACTCATCCATCTAAGCATCCTCATCTCTCGTAACACTTAACTTAGTCTTATGCTTCTTTATTGGCCAACATTCTCGCACTATAAGTCATTGGTCTTACCACCATCTTATAAAATTTTCTTAAGTTTAAGTGGAACTTTTCTATCACATAATAGGCCAGATGCATTCCTCCACTTCAACCATCCAACTTGAATTCTACTAATAACATCTCCATCTATTTCACCATTATTATCATAAATAGAGTATTATTATATTATAAAATTATTATTAGTGTTATTATTTTATTATTATACAATCATTTCATTATTTCTATTATTATCATTATTATTATATTATCATTATTATTAATGCTTATTAAGGTTAAGTAATATTTATATTAATAATGTTATTATTAATTAATATTTATTTTACTATTATTAGCATGATTAATATTATCTTATTAGTATATTATTATTATTATTATTATTATTATTATTATTATTATATTACTTGCTTCTCTCTTTCTTTCTCTCCTCTCTCTTCTTTTCTTCTTACCTACTTCAGTTCCGTAGCTCTATCCCACATAGCTCACTAGCTCCATCTCCTGCACACCTGCACATCAAGCTTTGGCCTCACCATCGCTGCACGCCTTGAACGAGTTTCCTCTTCTTTGTTTTCATCAAGTGTCTTTCTCGTCTCTTCCTCTCTTTCTCTCTCTCCCTCTCCCTCTCCCTCTCCCTCTCCCTCAATCGATTTCTTCCTCTCTGTTTCTTACTCTATGCTTAAATAGTGAAATAAGGTGGTCAATGCTTAATTGGAGTTGCGACACCTATTTTGATAAATGTTGTTGTCCATAATTGTTATCGGCCTTATTCGACTATTTGGATATATTTTCATTTTTTTTTCTAGTTATTACAACTAATACAAGTTGATATACTTGTCAATCTTGAATCAAAGTCATTGAATTATAGAAAATTACCAAAAAAAAAAAAAAATAGTTTTTAACCTCAGATCCTAAGCTTCTCCTTTTTTTCTTGTTTTACTTTTCTTCTACTTTCTTTTCTCTTCCTTTTCTTTTTTATTTTTACCTTTCTCATAATACAATTATTATTATAATTAATTTTTTTTAAATAAATCCCAACCCTTAATTCTTCGTCAATTGGTTGCATTCTCGAATTAGTGGAAAAGTCCTGATTTCTACTAATTGCTACAGTAATTAGTGAACTTCATTCTTAATAAAAATTTATGTAAATGAGAACTAATTTCATAACTTTTTTATCATTGATAGTTAATATATACTTCTTTATACTGAAATAATCAATTTGAAGTGTAGAATTCAATTGAATGATTTTTGTAAAAGTGAAAATTTTAGGGTATAAGTTATTTAGAATATTATGTACTTATTATACCTCATCAAAATTTGAGTATTTCATGCAGTACACAAACCATTGATGAATTGTCTAATAGCATGCAGTACACAAATCATTGATGAATTGTCTAATAGCATGCTCCTCGGGTTCAGTTACATTATTTTTTAACATTAATTTCCCAAATTTAGCTTCATATTCTTCTATGATAAACTCTTTTGTTGGAAACTGTGGTGTTTAGTGAAAGTATCATGTCAAAAATGGGATGGTAAATATCTCTTTTGTAACTCTTTCATTTTGTCTTAAGTAATAATTTTATTCTTACCGTCCTTTGTCCTATTCCTCTTAAGGTTCTCCCATCATATTGATGTACACTTTTTTAGTTTGATGACTATTAGCTTAATGCTCCTGTTTGGTGATATCTCTACATTCAAAGGCAAGCTTGACTATATGTAACCAATTGATAAAATCATCCGTATTCAATCCAACTTCAAAATCTGTAATATCCACCTTTTCTCTATAATCTAGGTAATGATTTTTTGGTTCTCTTTTTAGAAACCTTGCCTATGATTCATCTTCTTCGGATGAATCTTGAAATGTGTGATTATAAGGGTTTTTTATTTAATGATCTTCTCGAATTTCATTGGAATTGATTGAATAAGTGTCATGTTTACACCCCTCTTTGGTCATTAACTTTTGTTGTATTTGTTGGATTTCTCGTTATAGGTCTTCCATAGAGGCAAGACGGGGTTGATTCTTCCTTGTCAGCATTCTAACCTAGGGCATTATTACCACCCGACACTAGAATGATGTATGACCAACCATATACTTTGCAAGCTAAAATGTCACCAAGAAAATCTAAAAAAATATTTAACAGCCAAGTGAGGAGCTACGTTATATATGATAAGGGATTTGGTAAACTAATTAACTCCAAAGAAGAATATTGTGACCATTTGGACAAGAAATTTCATAGATAAGCTTACTAATAATTCCAAGCTAACAAAATTCCCAGCTTCTAATTCACGGCCTCCCAGAATTTCTTGTTTTGATAAATAATAATTTATGATTTCTTCAGTCGCAGATGTCTATCAAACTAATAATTCAACCCCCGTTATCGGCCCTCCAAGAATCTCATCATTCCCATATCAAAGCTGTGGCTGAAAGGTTTTTCAACTCAGCCGTTGGTTTCCTGTAAGAAAACAGGAAGCGGCAAGATAGATATTCAAGCTAATAATATAAGAATCAAAATAATATCACCCAAAACATAAAGGGAAAATAGAGCGCCTAATATCCCAGATGTCTTTTCCTTGTTCCAACAGACAAAGCCTTGGACTTCTGGAATATTTGCTGAACACCTTTTGATTGCTAGCTCGCTTCCCCTCCCGTAGGCTTGCTAGAAGTAAACCACTAGACAGCTATCTTGGAGTTATTTTTTCTTCAGAGGAACACAATACCCCCAACTGCAACTGTTCAGAGATTTCTCGCAGCAGGAAATTAAGTTCCCTTCACCTGAGACAGCAGGGAAAGCCACTTGATTTCACTTTTAGCCATTAAAATTTTTCCCGTGACGTCCAGAACAGCAATGGTAGATTGCATTGGAACTCCGGCGATTGATTGTTGTGAAGTCGTAGACTTCACTATTCCTCTTCTTCTCCTTCAACCCTTAGGATTGTTTGAAAAAATGGGTTGTTGCCTATGTTCTTTTCCCGGGGTCTACCTTCAAACCAACAACCTTAATCACAAAATGATGTATGACTGTTGACCTCCACATATGATTCACAAGTCAAATGAATCATGAAAGTTAAAATAAATAATTAACGAGAGGAATATCGCATAAATCGGGTTTAAAATGCCCTAATCGCGATCGGATTCGATCAAAATCACCTTGATTTAAAAATTTGGCTTCATAATTGCGCTTAAAATATCAAAATTAATCAAATAAAAAAATATCAGATCAATGAATAATTGATCAAATAATTAAAATAAATTTTAATGAAATTACACACATACCAAAGTCAGGAGGCCCCGACGCCGTCCAAACGACTTATTCGCGAAATTGACTGCGCCGTTGTCGCCGAAACATCGAAATCTATCAAACGATACCTTCCGCGATCAATTAGACAAAGTCTACGCGGACGTCGAGCAATTCGAACGTGGCGTCTCGCAATTTAAGCTCAATTTCACTTTGATCCAATTTTCAAACGATCTCCACGTCGACTGCATTTACAGATTCACACAACGGAAATACCTAAAATTGATACCTATATTTATATGGTACTTTGCAAGACATAATTTCATAATATTCGGCATAAAATTATTAACGACGTGGTTATCTCGTTAATTTGTAATTAAGCGACTACCAGTCGCCTAAATCCCTATTTCTTTTGCCCTAATCCGACCGCCCCAAGCCACCAATCGGAATTACCGCCCAAGAGATTTCATTGGGCGCCGCATAACTAGCCAATCAAATGGCTCGGTTTACCCTAATACTCAAACGAGTCTCTCGATCCCTCATTCACGCAATCTTCTTCTCTTGAGCGCTCCCGAACTCTTTCTCTAGTTCATGTGATTCCTTCTCCTTCCCTTGTCCGTATCTCTGGTTGTTGTTCGTGCGAGTCGAATGAACGTTTCTCTCGTCCATCCCTCTCTCTCGTGTGAGCTCCTCGTCCATTCAGAGCAGTCGAGCCCGCACATCTGACCTCTTTCCTCTCGTCCGTCCGTCTCAAGCTCAAACCGAGATTTATTTGACTCAACCGAAGCCCTTTTATTTTATTTCTCTCTTGCAATCAAAAGTCTCCAGGTCGTCTCTATCTAACCCTAAGCATATTTTATGCATTTTGTTTTCTTTGGAGGATATGATTTAATGAATCTCCTCTTTCACATGCTTAAAGTGATGTTGTGATTATGAGTTCCAAGCTTGGGATGATGTATAACCCAAGCTTCATATTGTTTATTATTATTTGTGGATTTTCATACTTTTGGCTTTCTTGAAATGGTATGATATAATGAATCCCTCTTTTATATGCTTAAAGTGATGCTAGAGATTTTGATTTAAGACTTGGGATGATGTATGACTCAAGTCTCCTACTGTATGCAAGTGTTTGTGTATTTGCATGCTTTAGATCTCTCTTAAATGACATGATTGAATGATCCCCTCTTTCTCTTTCTTTCCTTGCAATTGAAAGTTTCAGATTTTTAGGTTTATGTTGTTGGAATCATCTCAATGGGATATCCTTTCTCCTTCTATATGTTTAAAATAAGGTTAAAGGTTTAAATTGAAAACTTGGGATGATGTATGGCCCAATACTTTATGTTGTTTGCAGTTCGCTATGTGCTTCTTTTTCACTTTTTGAATGAGATAGATTTGGTGGAAATCCCCTTTATATATGTGCTATGTTTTGGTCGTCCCTCATGCAAGTGTAATAAGAAAAAGGAGCATGATATTTAACAGCATGACCTAAGTAGTTTGGCTTTTTGACATTCAAGTATTCACTTGTGTCTTTCTACAACATATATATTTAAGTTATTGATTGTATGTAAAAAGAAAAAGGGGGAAATCGATTGTTGGGGAGCTCTTCATGATGTTTATTTTATTTTGCTTCTATTATATGAATTGTTGTTATTATGAAAATAATGATTTGGGTGAAGATTAGTTTTCAGATTCTTTGGATTTGTTAAATTCAAATACAAATGTCACTACATGTTAATTTTCTGGATTTATTTTTTTAATCTCATGAGGTCTATCCTACTTTGCTTCCATCATTTGGTTGTTTGCTATTATGAAGATGAATTTTAGGTAAAGTTTGTTTTCATATTTTCTAGATTTGTCAAACCCAAGTGCAAGTGTTTACCTCATAATTGATTTTCTAGATTTACCAAGTCTAATGTAAGGTATGTATTTTTATCTAATAATATAGATTAATAATAATTAATTTCTTAATTATACTTATAATTTAATTAAACCCGTAATTAGCTGTAAACCACGGTTTCACTGTAGCTATGACGAGTAAACGCACTTTCCTCGACATGCATTGGATTAGGGAAATTAAAAATTGCGTTGAATAGAGTTTAAATCTCACGAACTCTTCTTTTTCCTTCTCATTTCTTTCCCTAGCTCTCGGTTCGGCTTTTCACGCAAGAGATGAGAGGCGTGCGAGAGAGAGGGGACGCGGGAGGGTCTGGATGGGTCGTCGACGGGTGTGGTCGCCTGGGTCGGCGCCGACGGTGGGGTCCGACGCGAGCTTCTCACGTCCGAAAGGAGCTGCGTCCCGCGAGCTGGAGCGGGATTACGTTCCGTGCAGAACGCGGGTAAGGGCTTGGCTGAGGGAAATGAAGGTAATAAGATTTATTTTTGTTTTTTTATATAGATAGTTATTATTTGGTAAAAATTGAAATGATATTTATTATTTTTGTATATAAAGAAATTAATTTGAAATAAATTGGGATATTTTTATGGAATTAAATAAAATATTAATAAATTTTGTTATGTTTGCTAAAGTGAAATGTGGAATGATAAAATATTGGTAAAATTTTATTTTATGGATTTTAATATATATATATATATATATATGTATATATATATATATATATATATATATATATATATATATATATATATATATATATATATATTAAATATGATTTTTATTGTTTTGGTAGCAAGTTAATTGGATTAATTAAATGGGGTTAAATTAACTACGGAATAAAGCTTTAATTGTATTATTTTAAAGATTAAAAGTTAATTATATTATTATTTTTAAACAGATTAAAGCAATAATAAGAAGGGTCATGAAGTAATATTACGACAATGCCACATTCACGTAAGTTTTAATAAATGATAATAATCATCGCAAATTACTGGTGATTGATGGTTTGAAATTTCAGTAGTATCGCGCTTTTACTAATATTCGTTTGAGGAAAAACTCTGTTGATATTGTTTATGTGCGTAAGAAGTTTACATCACGTTTTGTGAGAGAAGTTCGTCACTTAGGTAAGATTTACAAATTTTAATACAAATTTATTTATCCTTCTATGCAATACCATTGAATACAATATTGATTGTCTACACTGTATGTTTTATATGAAACCAAGTCATATGCATAGTTTTATATTTATGCCATACAATAATAAATTTGTCTTGCTCTTTGTTGCATGGTTTTAGTTTATTTCTAATTATTTTGCATATTGTATTTCCTACTGAAAACATGCACGAACAACAAATTTTACATTGTTAGTTATAAAGGAAATCAATTAAATATGATATTAGCATAGAATTGAGACAAAAGGATTCTCAAATATATGATATGGAGCAATAGGGTCTTCTATAGAAAGAAAGGAAATTTCTCGTAATGTATACGTTATGATATGTTCGCCAATGAATGTGATAATTACATATGACATAAATTTAAGGCTATTGTGACTATATATATATATATATATATATAAAAGCATCAAAATTAATTAATTGAAAAATATTTAATCAATTAATGATCGATCAAATAATTAAAATCAATTTTTAATGAAATTACGCGATATCGTGGAAGCTCGACGTCCGAACGATCCGCTCGCAAATCGATCGTTGTCGCCGAAACGTCGAATTCTATCAAACGACACCTCCCGCGGTCGATTCGACAAAGTGTGTGCGGACGTCGATCAATTTGAACGCGATGTCGCACAATTTAAATCTAATTTCACTTCACCGCCGACGCGCCGGTAGCCTTCCATCACAAAATCGATCGCGGCCATGCTCAAAGACAAAAAATATCTAAAATTGACACCCATTTTGCTAGGGTTTATTATTAGGATGATTCGTCAAAATTTCTGTGATTAGGGTTAATTATCTTAATTATTAAGCTCATTTGCAATTAACCTAATCTCTTAATCCTATTAATCCTTATCTTAATCCAAGCCGCCCAAGCCGCCCAAACCTCCATAGAAAAGCCGATCACATCCCTATTACAAACAAATCAATCAGCATGGCGTCTAAAGCAAATGAGGCTATCCTCTCGATTCTCCTCACGCTGATTCACGACATTTTTCTTCCTCTTTTGAAGTTCTACAAGTCTTCTCTTCTCGCTTCGGACTATGTCCATCCTGAATAGGTTTAACGACATCCTCTATCATCCCTCTCTTCTTCGCTGTCAACTCCTCTAGCTAGCCTCTTCTTGCACTTGGTCGAACTCCTCATAGCCTTTTCTCCTCTCTCTCAAGCAATCAACCCTGCCGAGGAAAAAATAGAGGTTCCTTCCTAATCACTCCTTCCAACCAAACCCCTGTTGTTGTTTCAATCCTAAGTTATATTTTGCTATGTGGGTTTTTCTTGAAGGAAATGATTTCGGTTTATCCTCATATGCTATGGTTGGTTAACTGTTGTCGATGATTGGTTATTTAGAGGTTTTGGTCGCCGCCATCTTGGCCTTTTGTTGTTGTTAGTGAATGTTCATGGGGACTATTTCATAAGATTTGCAAAGCTATTATTTGTGCTTCGTTTGACTCTCCGTGATATATCCCCTTATCTATATGTCGCTCCATCGAGCTTGAGTTTAGATCTTTGCTTTCCGCTTGGGTGTGAGGTTGGCATTTGACGCCATGGATTATTTACATGTTTTGCAAAGCTTGCAAAAGTTGTCAAAGGAGAACCCTTATTAGTCGAAAGTTAAATTTTGTTCAATGTGTCTTTAAGCTTTTGCCGATTCAGTGGTCGATACTACCAAAGGATGCACTTTTGAATTCACTTTTTTATTCTTAATTTTATGGAATTCTAATGAATCCATCAAATCTTGTTTATAATGATGCTCCATGGATTGATATTAATAATACTCAAAAGTGTTTTGTGCACTCGATATTAGTAATGATCTAGCTAAACGCTTGAAGTACATCTCTCCGTGGTCGGTTTTGGTTGATGAAAACCGCTAGTGGATTTTTCATGCATGGATTATGCGAAGTATAAATTTGTTTTCTTTATATGACAATCATTTTACACAATCTTGTTGCTAATGAAGGAGAGGATGAAAGGAATGAGGCTCTTATTGCATATTGCCTATTTCTATCACTTGACATCTTATTATATGAATCAAATATGAAATTTCGATTTAAAAGCGCTTACATGTAATTAAAAGTTTTAACATTGCTATCAGATATGTTAAATGCAAAATTCGATGAAATATGAAAATGATGCTACAAGAATCAATCAATTATACTTTAATTTCATATACATGCAATTTAATTTATCGTACGTTTTATAAGTACCGCTCACATCGTTCAACGCTACGAAAATTTTGAGACTGCTCACGCGCTCCAACGCGGAAAATACGCTGATAAGTACTCGCTCACATTGTTAACGCGTAAACTTGGATGTACTGCTCACGTTGTTCCAACGCGTAAATATGCTTTGTGATAAGCACGCTCATATTGTTCCACGCGTCGAAAACTTGTGATAGACTGCTCACGCTTGTTCCAACGCGGAAATATGCTTCGCGATAAGTACCCGCTTACGTTGTTCCAACGCGACGAAAAATTTTGAAAGACTGCTCACGCTTGTTCCAACGCGGAAATACGCCGGCGATAAGTACCCGCTCATATTGTTCCAATGCTACGGAAGCCCGTGATAGATTCAGTTGTTCCAACGGCGGGGAAATCACATTACTGCTCACGTTGTTCCAATGGCGGGAAACGCTTATGATATAAGATTGCCACGCTCAACGCGGCAATAAACCCATGCAACCCACGACGCGCAAATAAATCCGCCGGTATCTCACGACACTACCATGCACGCTTTTCTCGTGGTGAAGGCCCAGCCTCCGAGCCCCATATGCGGACGACGAATCAAAAATTTTGATAAATAAAAATATGAAATGTCTAAGTGTTTGAAAAAGGGCATACATGATTATTTACGCCGCTCATTCATCATACTATATGATAATTACAAGATGCTTACCTACGCTTTTAGTTACTTGAATCTTCATAAAGATACGACAATTACTTATTTAAAGTCAAATTCATTTTGTTTTAAGTGATTATACCATATGAATGGGTGAGAAATGAAAATGTGACACTCAATGAAAGATACAAAGTGCATGTCATATGTCATTTGTGAAACAAATAGCGACTTCACGCTAAAATGCTTAAAATGATTCGATATTCAAAGTTATCTCATTCTATTCAATTTGAATATTTTTTTAATACGAGTTAAATGAAATCATGACTTTATAAAGAATGTATTTTGCTTAACCATTTGATTCATGCAAATACTGAGAATCAAATTCATACTCTACAAAATGACGCTTGATTTGTTAAAGAACATATACACTTGATCCATGATAAGTGATTGAAAGAACCAAACCTATATCATCTGTAATGCATAATCACTTAGAATCTGATTCACATTTTATGTAGACTCTCACTGGACATGCAAGAAATAAAAGATTCAATGATATCTTATAGATAAATCTATACTGACTCACAAATAGTAGAGTCAATCTTTATACCTTATGTAATGCACTTATTTGATCATGATAAACACTGAATGGCCAAGTTCATATTCATATAACATATTTACACATCCTGCTTTCCTGTGACCGTTAACAAAACCTAAAAATCAATGACGCTATTATAAATCTAGTTAATTATCATAACGAAAGAAAATTTATCATCATCATAATGCATCTCTTCAAGCTTCAAGATCTCGAAGAAAAGTCAAACCCGATCCTACAATCTAGAGTTGATGCTGAATGATACATCTTGAAATAATTAATCTAGATCGATCCTCTGCAAGAAGATAGTGAGTTGATATTCTATTTTCGGTTCTTGACGGCCCCGTAACAAAACTTAAAATCAAAATTTGAAATATAAATTTCAACTTAAACATCTTAATGTTCATGCAATTTCAAAAAGCATATATTCATACATGCAAGTAATTAAAGATAAATATAAAATAACAGATGCTACATAATCCGTTTTCTTCCGGCTAATAAAACCTAAAATTTGATATTATAAGAATTTCAAATTAATAATATCGGTAGTTTTAATTCTCACGTAATACAAAAAATACGAATCAATCGACATACTTTTATGAATTCAAACCCTCAAGAAGAAAAGTCCCAAACCCGATCCTGTCGCTAGAGGACAAGGTTTGAAGGATTATACTTTGAGAATTTAATTCATCCTCAGAAAATCGCAGTAGGACAGCGCCTATCAATCGAGACATCTACGAGAAGGTAATTACAATTAAAATTTCAATGATAAATGATCATATATTCAAATATAAATCAATCATAAAATGATCAAATTTCAAATAAAATAAGAAATAAAAATAAATAAATAAAACAAAACTTAAAATCAATCCACCCTCCAACCGCTTGTGACAAATTAAGAAAACTTGCCACAAAGCAACAAAATCAAATACAATTATCTTCACACTCAAATATTTCTAAAGCAGAAGACGCTCTGTCCTCTGTCCGCTTTTGCCGCAATATGACACCACATAAATGACTACCACGAGCCCTCGACCGTGGTTTTGCTGACATGACACCAATTAAATTATTGCCTTCGACAACCATATATTCTCTCAACGGCTTTTCGAGTGGAAATGTGGAATGTATTTTGGGAAAAGCTACGTTAAAGGCAACTTATATTTGTCCCCCGACAAACTCCACCCCTTCAGGCGACACCTGACGACGAGAATCCATGTGTTCGATAACGATCCTTCTTCGTCGGGTCGACTACCTCCTCGACTTGCACTGCGGATCACGATAGCGGATGACTAATCATGGGATCTAGACGGGCCATCGCTCCCCACAAAAGTTTTAAATTAAACTAATAAATTTCATGTTCTAAACTCCACTCACCGCAATTATATACTCGTTTAACGATTCATTAATTAACCAAATCGAAGCTTCTCTAAGATTGAGAGTAATTAACTATAGGGGTTATGCTATAGAAACCAACAGATATAAAAAAGTTCTCACCAAAAACAAATCTGGTAGTTTTATCTACTATTCATCCGCTTTCAAATTATCACCGACACTTAAACAACTCTTTTCATATTCCAAAAGAGGTTGGTATGAATTTTCTGATCCCACAATTGTTTATCTTACTAAGTCATATGACTTAACAAGATTATAACCGCTTGTGGAGGTAAAAGGTGGAGAGTTGCCTTTTTTGGAAGTTGTGCAGGTGAAATATTGCAAATAAGTTTTGGAGGTAAGTTCAGAAATTTTTAATAATATTATTTTGATATTCAACGTTTTAGATGCTCTGTAGTTGGTATGAAAAATTTTAATTTGGGTTGTTTCCTCACATGAACTAGATTTATTGTTTTAAATATTCTTGTGATATGTTGGGTGAATTTAGATGACTGTGTTGATCTTTTACACTATTCTGTGGTATGTAAAGTTTTCAGAATAGTTGTTTAAGAAAAATAGAATCACCTAAATTTACTCTCTGTGTTACATCTCTTCCGATGGGTCTTAAGTTATCGTTTGAGATGTGACATCTAAGTGAAATGGTTTATTTCATATAAATTAAGTTTCATTAAATATCTTGTTTAAGAAAAGAGGATTGAAAGCATAATCTTGGTTTATTAACATTGCCTACCTTCTTTCTAATTGCTATCATCATCCAATTGATGAGCCCTTGAAGTGAATTGTGAAGTGAGGTTTCATTTATACAAAGTCCAAAGGTTGCCATCCCCTGTTGCCTAAAAAAATGACTCGGAAAAATTTAGAATTACTATTTGGTTTCTTGTTTGATTAAGTCTTGCTTAGACCTCTCTATTATCTTGAAATCAAATTTTTGGAGACCTTCATATGGTCATTTTTGAATTTGATTTGGTTATTGATTTATCATCCCATTTACTTGAATTTGGAGATGATTTAAATTAGGTTTTCTGACTTCATGCATAATCTTCTTACTACCTTTATTATCAAATCAATGAACTTTTAAAATGAAATTTGAAATGAAGCCTCATTTGCATACAACTTAAGGTTGTTATTCTTTGGTTTCTTAAAATGAATAATATAATAAAATTTTCAATTGCCACTTGTTGTTTTATTTGAATATCTTGTTAAAATTTGATTTTCCTTGCCCTATCTCGTCTTTTCCTACTATGTGGTTTTGAAGATGTTTTATTAAATTTGAAATTCTCTTTTGGGGATGAGAGGGGGTGAATGGATTCTCTAACTTCATTCTCTATTTCTCTCCACTATGGCCACCACCAAATCAATAAAATTCTGAAGTGTTAGGGGGAATTTCATTTACATGTAAAATAAAGAGGGAGGTTAATACTTGAGGGCTCTCTATGATTCAATAAAGATGCTTTAGTTATTCTATATGTCATGAGTTGAATTTCATGCAAATTTTTATATATCTTCTTTCTCATGATGAATAAAGTAATAAGACTTCAATATTTAAGGAATCAAGTCTTGCTTAAAGTCTCAAGTTTGAAATTGATAAGGGCATTGACATCTTAATATGAGACAAAGATTTGAATATAGTTTTAGATTTCTTTACCCTTTCTTTTCTTCAAAGCAAGCAAGTTGATATGTTCTTAACCCTTGAAGAAGGTTTAAGCTCTACATCTTTCTTATCGTTGGAAATTGAAATTTAGCTATGTTTGGCCTTAAACCTTCATTTCATTTGCTGATTTTTGAGAATATGTTGTCATATGCTATACAAAATTGCTATGAGATGCTCTATTCAATCAAATCTTATCTAAATATAATTGTTAATGATAATTGGAAGACAGATGTAAAGTAGAATGTCTTCTTTATATACATGGTTATGTTTTAACATACAATTGCTACCTTACCAAATTTGAGAGAGGTTTCATTTCTTATGTTCAAAGTAAAGAAAGAAGGAATAAAAAAGAGGGAGTTCCTTAAATCCACATGCGATTAAAAGCTTACGTAGTGGCTTATTATGTGTGATGTTTCAAATGCAATGTTTAATTGAAGTGATGAATATCATGTCATGCACATGTATGTTTATATGCAAATGCAAGTTTGTAAAGATATTTTGTAATATAAGACTGCCTCACATTTTCGCGGAAACTCTTATAAGATTGTCACGCATTAACGGCAGAATCTAGATAATGCTCACATTGTTCCAATGCGCGGAAAACTATGCTATAAGTATTTATTTATGTTCAACGCAGAAAATTTGTTTTGTGATAAATATCCATCACATTGTTCAACGCGAGAAATTTGTGATATAAGTCTCACGCTTGTTTAACGCAAGAAATACGCTTTGTATAAGTTATGCATTGTTAACGCTAATGAAATGTAAGCATGAAACCTCATGACGCTTCGATTTTGGTGGATATAAATTGGTGATATTATATGACAACCATGAACGCCTTTCTGGCGTGCTTTCCGAGCCTCTTAGGGATGACTTAGGTCATGGAAATTTTGGTAAAAAAAAAGAATGTTTAAGTTTCAAAGTTTCATTGTAATTCATGAAATTCAATTCAGTTTTTATCGTTAAATTCTTCTTTGGCTGATTGAGTTAAAACAAGAATAAAAGAAAGGGGATTGTTAAAGACACATGCTTACATAAAAGAGAAATTTTTATGTTTCCTGTCCATGAATAATTTAATGTTAAAATCATGCAAGTTATGTTGTTTTATGTCTTTTTGTTCTTAAATTATGAAAGCATGTTGTGATAATGAAATCTTAGCTTCATTGGCTTATGCATTATCATCTTTGAAAACTTAATTTCGCCATTGATATGTGATATTTGTTTCTTTCTCTTGATTTGGGAAAGAACGAAAAGAAAGCAAGTGTTTATCGATAGGGTTATTCAACTCATGCTTAACCTGATTCTTACTTGAACCTTGATGTGATGAGAGTAATTATTTAGTTAAATTCAAATATTTAGATCTATGTGTTACTAGATTTTGTATATATGCTTAACCTATACATAGCCATGCTCTATTTACTTATCTCATGATAATTCTCTCATCCATGTGTCGTATGAGTGGATTGAAAGTGGAAAAGAGGAACCTTATGCGTTGTATGACTCAAATCCAACCTTGATGTACATTTATGCTATGTTGTTTTGTCTTTATCTTAATTATGGAATAAGGTTAAAACGAAAATCAGCAAGGGGGTTTATTCCTTTGCATTACTTAGCTATGCTTAACTTGATTCTTACTTGAATCTTGATGTGACATGAGCAATTACTTGGTTAGATCCAGATTTTCAGATCTGTGTTATTAGATTTGGTGTAAATGCTTGATCTACATATAACCATGTTCTATTTTTTTTGTGAAAGAAAAGAAAAGAGGTAAGAATGAATTCAAATCTTAACTCTAGGTTTGCTTTTTTCACTATGTTCATTCTCAAATTAATGCCCGAAGTGGAAATGATATGTGAAATTGCATATATATAAAACCAAAGATTGTTAAGTTTGATTTTCCAAGGTTTGAAAATTGTTGTTTTTGTTGCTTCAAGCTAAAGTTGGGATATATTTTGCATTGAGTATGTTATAAACATGTTATTAGGAAATTCTCGAAGGCTTGGATCATTTTAAAATGAGAAAAGAGTATGACATAAAACCTATATAATCTCAATTTCATAGTTTCTCGTTAATGAATAGCATTGACATGGAATTTCATATGGTGTTTGCCTTATGTGTTACCTCCAAATAATCACCATGTCATATGAAGTGAGTTTAGACTTGTTCTTTTGTAAAAGTCAAAGTTTTATTACCTAATGATAGTTGATTTTGAATCCTCTTAAATGATGAACTCATCATTATGTTAAAGCAAACTTGATAATGATAGGATTCATGAAATATGTAAGATATTATCTTTGATTTTTTGATAAGAAAGAGAGACAATAAGATTTGAATCCCTTTGTGAATTAGTATGGCTATCTTTGATGCTCTATGTAAAATAATTTAAGTCTCATTCAGATTTCACTTTCTTTTATCAAATCAAACTCTTCTTTATGTGGTATGTTAATGTTTCTTTAGTTAAAAAAAAAAAAGAAAGAAAGAAAGGGGAATCTAACCTTGCATTCCTCACATAGTTTGGAATTGAAAATTTACTTGTGCATGGCTATCCAATCATATCATTTGATAATTCTTGAGAAGGGTGTTGTCATTTGCTATTAAAACTTGTCATGTGATATTTCTATACAATCAATTCCTCCCTAAAGCTATGATCATTATAGTATCAAAATAAATCAGCAAGTGCATGAAGTTTAAATCAATCTAAACCCCCCATTTTCCTGGGAATCTTTTGCTTCTTTTATCTTACAATTTTGTTGGCCAAATTAAATATCAAATTAAATAATAATGTTTAAACTTAGAACATCAAATTAAACATGACTTACCGGTTGATTTGATACGTTCTGAAAGCAAGCCCAATTGTTTGGTGATCTCTTTAAGAGTTGGTAAGCTCCTTAGAAACTTTAGACCGAATGTATCTTGTGAGAGGGTGTCACACCGATGACCGCTTACGCCATGCTTTTGACAGACGATGACGGACAGATCTCCCATCGCTCCATTAAATGAACGACCAGTGCCAGATCTAATCAAATCATCAAAAACTATTTTCGCTCATATACTACTTAACTTAATTCATATCACAAACCTAAGTAAATCTTTAAATAAATGACGTAAAAAGACATTTAATTTAAAAAAATCCTTTAAGCTTAAAACTATACATAACAAAACAGACATTTTATGTCTTTTCCTAAAAATTTCAATCAAAATCATAAGCTGTTATGACAAGAGTGCTAAAACAAGTCAAAGACTTAGAAAACGTAATATATGTAATTGCAATTTGGTAAAACGTAGGTAAACTATACAAGAATACATCAGAATCGAACAATAGGTAGTCTAGAAATGAATAACGACCGAATAATACGGAAGTTCATACAGTTAATCAATGTCGAATGGATTTTTTCATTTGCCAATTTATATCAAATCATTTTCATTTTCTAAATGCCATTCATAATTCAGGCTGACTTTCATTCATAAGTCGCCACCCTATACTTAAAACAAGTAGGTGCGAGCTCGTACATACTTTTCTACTATGTTTTGACATACAATTACACCAACCTCAAATGTATGGGATACTAAGATCCCTAATCAAGGCTCATCTCGAACTTTTATCTACAGATGCCAGTTCTTCCTATGAATTTTGACACTTGCTTTTATGCATTATCAGATTTAATATGTAAACATTTATATCTGAAATCATATGCTACAAACTAACTGCCTTGTAATCATCAGAATTAATTAATGAAAGAAATACTAAACATTAGATATATTCAATACGACAATACATTCAATATGACAAATCCATGATTCATACAATTTATGGCTAAGAAGTAGAAAATGAGATATGATAAACCGAATTATTAAGATAATGTCACCGTTTGTATGATGATCCTCTCCTCGAGTACACAACCTATAATAAAATAACTCTTAAAGACTTCTAATACGAAAACTCATAAAGAACTTAACCAAATCTTGCATCTTTCAAATCAGTTCATGTGTTTTGTAAACACCGGAAGTTTACTCCAAAGAAATCTCCTAACGTCATTAATTATGAATCAATAAACTAAAATTAAGAAACTCACAATCCAAATTCATTCTACCAAGCAAAGCGATGAACTCCTCAATCACGATTTAACGCAGAATTACTAAAAAGAAAAAAAGAGAGGAAAGAAATTTGAATCGACGATACTTATGGTGATCGCCAGAAAGAATTCTAGTCGGCCGACGGTTCACTTTAATTTCAAACCGAAACGCTTCTTGATTTTAACCGTCACGGATTTACAAAACCGGCGATTGGGTTTGAGACGGACTCTTTGGCGTGCATGGCTTCCACGAAGGGAAAATCGGCTTCTTACCGAAAGGGCGGATCTAAGTCGTTTGCTCGAACGAGAAGGGCACGGATCGGGTCCGTCATGAGCCAGGAAATCTGCTGCTCTGAGCATCGGGTCGCCGGGAAGGGAGGAGGAAATCCGTCGACCGGGTCACCGTCCGATCTCGCAAGCGTCGAAATGAATTAAACTTAAGGAAGGAATAGAATTACCTTCGATCATCCAACACGTCGAGTTTAAATCCGCGAGACGGAAGAAAGTTGATGCTACGAAGTGCTACAAGAGTTAATTAACTTTAAAAAAAACTTAATTAGGAATTAATTAAATGGGATATTACAAAGGGTATGAAGAAAATGAGAGATTAAATTTTCATGAGGGAAGATCTCTCTCTAATTTATAATAAGGGCTAGCCTTCTTGCTAAGTAAATATCATTTAGGCCTTTTTGCATGAGGCCAACAATGTTTAAATCATAAGGATAAAATGAATAAATGAGATTTGTATTACCCCATTAATTTCTATAGATCTTTGTATAATATTAAAGAGGAAGAAAATTCTTCATCATATCCTTTCTCTTCATGATATCATGTCATGCAAAAATATATATATACATGTATAATAATAATAAATACACACATGTGTAAATGCATGATGTGTGTGAAAGAAAATCACTTATCCCTTCTTTATGTTTTTTGTCATTCTTTTTAATTACTCATGGAATGAGCATGAATTTAGGGAGGAAGTAAGAAAAATGAGAAAAGTGAAAAGAAAGGAAGTTCTCTTTTCAATTAAATTATGTCATATCAATAAAAGAAAGAAGAAGAAAATAAGAAAATAATAAATGAAAGGAAGAAAAAGAAAAAGAGGGGAAAATGGGGAGTGAAGAAGAAAATTCATTAAAAATTTGATTTATTTTCTTTCTTATGAACTCACCCATAAATGAGTAATAAGTAAAAAGAGGGGAAAAAGAAGAAAAGTCTTCCCTTCCTATTTATGAGTTCATGTCATGACAAAGGGGAAAATGCATGATAAATAAAATAAAAGAGAATAATAATGAAGTGATATTATGAAATAAAAAAATGGATCATATTGTCATGATCTTTTCCTTTCATGCTTGGCCCATCTTAAATTCCTTAAAAGGGCTTATAAAAATAATAATAAAATAACCAGCCCATTTAGAATTATTAAGCTTTTTTTTTTTAAAATCAAGAGGCCCATGGGCCTAAGGGTCTAAATTTGCAATTGAATTAATTTTCATGTCTCCAAATTTTAATATGCATGAAGGGATTTGAATGTAGTTAACTTCCTCATTTCATAAGCTCTTTAAATTTATGGTTTCCCTTATTTCAAAAGGCTCATTAGGCCTAAATTTATAAATGGGCTTGTGTAAAAAAAAAAAAGACAGAGAAGGTCTATTTTATGAAAATATTAAGCTCATAATTCTCTTTCAAATTCAAAAGCCCATTGGGCTCAAATCTATAAATGAGTTGATAAAAAGATAAATGCCCATTTCACTGAGTTTTTTTTTTAAGCTCATGATATTCTTTTAAATCTAAGAGGCCCATTGGGCCCAAGTTTTCAAATGGGTTTATAAAAGGAAAAGAAAAATCCATCACATGAAATCTCTAAATGCATAGTTTCCTTTTAAACTTTTTTTTTTTTTAAAACGAGCTCATTCGGGTTCAAGTCCATAAATATGCTTGTAAAAAGAGATAATAAGAAACTCCTCTCATGAAATCTCTAAGCTCATAATTATCTTTCCAATTTAAAAAACCCATTGGGCCCAAGTCCATATGTGAGCTTACAATTGAATTAATCCTCATATTTTCAAATTCTAATATGCATGGAGGAATTTAAGTGTGGTTATCTTTCATATGTGTATTATGACATCTTATCTCTTTGATTTTGATATATGACATATTATGGAGAAAATCATAAATATTCAATTCCAGGTGTGAATGTTTGAATAAAGTAAGCTCACACATGTTTTATGACATAATGTTCTATCACATAAATCTATACTTGATATGTAACATGCCTCTAAATTTTATGGAAATTCTAATAAAAAGAAAATGTACTACACTTGATACTTAGCACTTAATCATGATAAGCTTAGAAAGGATTGAATTTGCATTTTTCCATATAGATCTAAACTTGATTCGTATCCTCTAAGTGTAGATACATACTTGATCTACGATGGGTATTTGAAAGAACCAAGCTTATATCATTTAGAACAAATACTTATTTCGTTCGTAATATGTATTCATATTTTTAAAAAATAGATTTTCACTTGATTTATAACACGCGTTTGAATGAGTTCAATACTCACATATCTGACAGAGCAGATCTACATTTGATTTATGATTTTTTTTATGTTTCAAAATCTATACTTGTAATTTGACACATTTGTTATATCAAATATAATTACTTCAACTTAGACATCGTAATGTTCATACGTTATTTTGAAGAACTGATACTTATATGTATATTGAAGTATTGACTATCTGATAACCGAGTCAGAAAAAAAAAAGAAAAATAAAAATAAAAATAAAAATGAAAAAAGTCCAACCTCCACGCTAATGGATTGGAAAAGTCCGGGGGGAGTTCGCCAAAAAATAGACTTTCCAAAGCAACGGAGAGGAGGGGGAAGACGACCTCCGTCTCTAGCGAAACCGTCCATCCAGGAAGGAGGAGGGAGACTTTGTGCGCGTCACCGAAAGATTTGCAGTCACGAGGAAGAAGAAGGAGGAGAGAAAGCAAGGTGTATAACCCTCATGAGCAAAAGGATGACGACGCACGTCCTAGCAACCGAGAATAGAAAAGAAATATAAAAGGTAAGTAAATAAATAATTTATATAATTATATGTTTAATTAAAAATCTGATTTTGTTATTATCTCTGATTTTAATGTTATTTCAAGTTTTAACTTAGGGTTTATCGATTTCAGCAAATAATTTAAATTAGGAATATGTAGCATAAATTAAATTCAAGTTTAGGATATCATTTTAAGATCATTTCAAGAATCATTTTAAGAAAAATAATAAATGAAAGTATCAAATTTATCAGAACTTATAAATGAAATGCAAACATTTGAAACTTATAAATGAAATGGATGTAGTAAAAATAAGATTAATTGTATTAATAGATTGAGAGTTTTATTTTACCTTTCCTTAAGTATAATATAAATTAAACTTAATTATTTAAATTTTATCATGCAAAATATAACTTAAGTATTAACCTGATATTTAGCTTAATAAATGTACATAAATATAATATTTATTATAATTTATAATAATACAAAATTATTCTTTCTTATGAATCGAATAAAAAAATATTTAAGTCATTTAAATAATCGATACAGGAAAGTAAGAAAAAATATATATTATAATTCTTAAATTGAATTTGAAATCATTAGAAAAAAAGATAGAAAATTTTAAATTAAAGTAAATTAAGAGAATAAATCCTTGAATAGAGAAAATGGAAGATATTGTTTGTACATAATTTAATAAATAAATTAACTAAATATGATTATTATTATTATTATTATTAATTGTTAATTTAACTTGATTTAAAAAATGATAATGAATATCATGAATTTAACCAATTAATAAAGTTATACTAAGATTAATGTTAAATGAATAAAATAAAATACATTCTTCTAATATTGATCCAATCAATATATTTTTATAGAATTTCAAGGAAATGAGCATTAAAGAGAATGAGATTGAGAAACCGCAAATTAACGGTAATTGTGTTTTTATATTTATGGTAAAATATCTTTATTTCTGATGAAGTCGTTTGTATGATTATGAATTTTTTTCCTGCATCGCAGATTATTTTTCTGCTTCTTCATAAATTGTGATGTAGTTTACTATTTCTTTATGTTGGATAATAACCGAATGTTGATCATATCATACTTCGCCATTTTATATAATGTTAAGCGATTTTCTATTACATGAATTAATACGATAAAGTATAATCAGATGCTATTAATGTTGAAAGTTCACCCCTTATAAGACTCGGTGACGTACTGCATACTAAAATATCAAAAATCAATAAAATTGATAAATGAATAATACTATTATGGATAAAGATTTAAAGGACGCCACTCTAAAATGGATGATAAATGTAAAGTAAAAGTTCACACACGAAATATTTATCACTCCACCTCTCATATGTTTGATTGTTTGGTATTTCGTATGGATAACAAAACATACATATTACTACTATGTAATAAAGATAATCTCAATATTATTCAATTGTTAGTTATTTAATTTTTTTGAGATAATCATCCTAACTAAATGATATATGGGGGTTATGTTTATCACCGCTGGTAGACTTACGATGTAATTACGTTATGTTAATTATGTTTAAATTGTATGTCATATGAACTTTATTAAGATATATATGTGTAGACAAATCAAATCATTACATCAGAATGACTCTTGTATGACGGAGATCAGATTTAAGATTGAAGTGTTATGTAAGTTTTTCTTTTTATCCGTCCGATCGTTGCTCGCTTTAGATTCCAGTTTTCGCCGGGTCGTGACAGACTAAGTCAGACATTTAGGAAAATATGCAAGTCAAAAAACAAAAGAACAGATATCTACATCCCGGTTTGTTTCAGGATCGGGTCCGGGTTAACAAAACTCAAAAATTCATATCAAAATTTATACTTGCAATTTGACATATATGTCACTCCAAACATAATTACTTCAACTTTGATATCTTAATATCCATGCAACATTTTAAAAGAACAGATATTTGCATGTACGGTTTGTTTCAGAAACCTGGAAGCAGATCTAAAGTCCTCGCAAAATGAGGGCGAAATTTCTGGGTAGTGTCTTATTTACTATTCCATGTGCTTTCTGAAAATTTCACTGACACTTAAACACTCTCTTCATCACGAAGTGGTCGGTGGCGAATTTTCAGAGTCCATAATGACCAACTACTTCAAGATCTGATCACTTTTGTCTGGAGAAGACCTTGTCCTCTTCTGCAAGTAAAAATGAACAAATCAATGATGAAGCCAAACAAGGAATTCAAATCTTAGATAGGAATTGTTGTTTCTAATGCAAATAAGATCAATACGTCCCCCTCTAGAACCTGTGGATTAGCTGACACCATCCTGAATTCCTCTCCAACTATGCCAAGACCCAAGTTACCAGCATCAAAGAAGTGGCATAAATTGAGGATTGGAGGATGTCAATAGCATGTGTAGTGTGTGAAGGTCGGCTTTTGCCGAAGTACAAGTGAGACATTGGATGTTGAATGCTGTAGGTGGTTTCATGCATGGAGGTGTGCACGATGGCCAATGGAAGCTTTGCAGCAGGTTGCTTATCTCTATTAAGGCAATAGTGCTAGGAATTGAAAGAGTTAATATGAATGGTGAATAGAGATGAGAGAGGATGAAATTGCTTTGATACCAAGTTAAAAAGGAGAGAATTAAAACGAACTATATCTCCATTGAGTTTTTTTATTACAAGTGTGTGTGTGTATTGTCTGCATATGGGTAAGAGAAGATAATAATAAAAGAAAATACAATAAAATACAATAAAACAGAATAAAATAATAATAAATTTGTAGATTCTTACTACAAATAGCTAGCTCATGTGGCCATTTAAATATGATTACACTAAAATTTTGTGGTTGAATTAGGTGTATGAATATTGCTAACAATAATTTTCTATTTAGTGGTACCAACAGTTTTCTAGTTATTGGAAACAATAATGCCTAAGTAATATGCACGAATAGTGGCACTACAATATCCAGGTTAGCTTTTTCTGGCAATGGTCATTGTGAAAAAAGACCTAAGCACAGGTGCAGAATCTACATTATGTTTGTTTTTTGTGAGAAAATCAGTGGTTATATTTACCCTTAATTTATAGTTTCTGTCTAGCATTATGTGTCGATTTCTGAATTTTATCGCTTTCTTAATGTTGGGCGATACTAGATTAGCATTGGTAGATTGCCCTTGTTCTTTTTATTCTTGTTAACTCAAAGTTTCATATCTCCTCTGCTATTCAAAATTTGCAGTGTTAATTCTGTAAATTTACACTCATGGTGTCATTGATGTTTTAGTAATGCTGTAGAGTAAAATAATTACTTAAGGAACACTCCCTCATTAGGATGGAATGAAATAATGGATTCCGTTAATGCACAATTAGCTAGTCTGAATTGATTATAAGCTGATCTGGACTCTTCACTACATGATTATATATATACTGGTTTCAAGGAATCACAGCTGTAGCCGCATCTAAAAGGATGCATGGTAGAATGATTATCATACTCAGCAAAAAATTGCTTTATGCATAATTTCTACATGCACATCCTGGTTGCTTCCTCTTGTTTAATTTTCTCTAGGTCCTAGACTCTTTTAGATAGTTCTCCTGGCATTGGTTCCTTTGTAACCTCTTTTAAATTCCTATCATTAGGAAATAATTCATCATGAAAAGGAAGGCAATAATATTTTATATTCTCACAACAACAACAACAACAACAACAACAACAAGCCTTAATCCCACTAGGTGGGGTCGGCAACATGAATCCTTCGTCTCCATTGCATCCTATTATGTGTCAAATTCTCATTTAATTCAAGTATACTAAGATCATTTTTTATACATCTTAACCAAGTCTTTTTAGGTCTACCTCTACCTTTCTTAACATAAGGCAAATCTAATGCATCTACTTTCCTAATCGGGTCATCAGACGGCCGACGCTTTATGTGGCCAAACCATCTAAGGCGACTCTCCCTAATCTTATCTACCACAAGAGCTACTCCAACTTTTTCCCGAACATACTCATTTTGCATTCTATCTCTAAGAGTAAAGCCACTCATCCACTGAGCATCCTTATCTCGTAACACTTAACTTAGTCTTATGCTTCTCTTTCATTAGTCAACATTCTCGCACATAAGTCATCAGGTCTTACCACCATCTTATAAAATTTTCCTTAAGTTTAAGTGGAACTTTTCTATCACATAATAGCCGGATGCATTCCTCCACTTCAACCATCCAACTTGAATTCTACTAATGACATCTCCATCTATTTCACCATCATTTTGAACAATAGAGCCTAAATATCTCAATCGCCACTCTTATTAATGACTTGATCACCTAAAGTCACAACACTACCACTAAAACTTCTACAACTAAAATTACACTCCATATATTCGCTTTAGATCTACTTACATGAAAACCTTTAGACTCTAAAGTTGACCTCCATAATTCAAGTTTCGGACTCCTCTCTAGTCTTATCAACAAGAAGAATGTCATCGAAAAGCATACACCAAGGTACATCTTCTTGTAAATGCCTCGTAAGAACATCCATAACTAAAGTAAAAGATAAGAGCTTAATGTTGATCCTTGATGTAATCCAACGAAATAGGAAAATATTTTGTCAATCCTCCTTGTGTTTGGACACAAGTACTCTAGTATACATATCCTTAATGACTTGAATATAACTAATATTAACTCATTTCTGTTCTAGAACTCTCCAAAGAACATCTCTTGAGACTTTATCATAAGCTTTCTCTAAATCAATAAATATCATATATAGATCCTTCTTACTTTCTCTATGCTTCTCCATCAAACCTCTTAACAAATGTATAACATTCATAGTAGTTCTACTTGGCATGAAACCAACCTGATTGTGAGAAACTTCTGTATTACATCATAACCTATTTTCACTAGAGCAGATAAAAAAAAAGTAGCAGCTTGATCATTAATATTAGTCTCCCTTAACCTCTCCTACTTTGGAAATCTCAAATTATGTTTTTTTTTGGATCTAAAAAACTTGGTTAGGATGTATAAAAAAATGACCTTAGTTTATTATAATTAAATGAGAATTTGACACGTAATACGACACAATGGAGGAAAAGGAAAGGCTTGTAGTTGTTGTTGTTCTTTGAAAATTTAGTTAATTTTAAATCTAGCTGTATTTCTGACTAGCTGGTATCTATCTTTTTGTTAGGAAGTACAAGAAAATCCATCTAATTTATGTTTAAATACATAAAATACTATCCAAAATTTTCTGTTAACATGTCTTTTTTGTATTGATTATGATATAGCATTTTGGTTTCACAGAAAAGCTGCTGTCCTTTACCAAAATTTTGGATATAAAAAATAATTCATTTTGTATTTTCCTTGTAACTTATCCACTTCTTCTCTACGTACATATAAATGTTCCTCTCTTTTAGTTTAAAAGCATAATATTATTATCCAGCTACTTGTGATTTTTATGTTGCATCATTGTTCCAAAGCATAATTTGACAGAATTTAATTCATCATTCTTTCATCTGCAGAGCAATGAGTTCTTCTCTTTATTCTTAGATGAGACAATGACTTACTCATGTGCAATTTTCAAGGTAGTCCTCCATAAATTGATTTGCTAATATTCAAAATGATTTCGAACTTCTTTATGTATGGATTGCTTTAGTTGAGCTGACCTCTTTGAAAATTTTGATAGACTGAAAATGAAGAGTTACAAATTGCACAACAACATAAACTCTCTCTTTTAATCAATAAGGTTTGCTCCACATATTTCTCTTTGGTCGTGATCTAGATTTTTATTTTTCTTCGTTTTGCTCATTTCACATAACCATTTAGGCTAGGATTGACTCAAATCATGAAGTTCTTGAGATTGGTTTTGGTTGGGGAAGCTTTGCTATAGAAGCTGTGAAGCGAACAGGCTGCAAATATACTGGTATTACCTTGTCTATAGAGCAACTAAAATTTGCAAAAAGAAGAGTGGAGGAAGCTGGTTTACAGGTTTATTTCTACAAACTATTATTTTATGATTTTTTATAAAAAAAATTTCTTTCAGAAGTTTGTTCAGCTGATTTTTATGCTTGTTAATTTTTGCATTTACATTAATTAATCAACCATCAACTATAGAATATGTGAGCTAAATAAGAAATCATAAATTCATGCTTTGATTTTTTCGAATTCCTTTTCAAATCAAATGTTATACGGCAGAAGTAAGTTTAGTTGATTTTTTGTTGCATATATTGAATAACTAGCTATTAATTCTAGAATTCCTGACTAAATAAAAAAAATCATAAATTCATGTGTTAAGGAGTCATTTGGGATCACCTTATTTTGTTTATGTTTTGATTTGAAATAAAAATATTTTTTATATCATAAATATGTTTTTTTGTCTTTATTGAATATTGTATAAGTTGATTTATATTGTAAAGTGGCAGTGCAAAAGTGTTAGGTGGTTGCGACTAGTGGTGGTGATGGTTAGCAGTTGGTAGTAATGACAGTAGTGGTGTTAAGTGGTTATTGTGATAGTAGCAACGACATAGTCGGTGATGATGACTAGTAGTGGCAGATGGTAGAGGTGGCGATAGCCAACAATGTCAGTAGTTAGGGCTAATGATGGTGGCAGCTGCTATGACTTCATTTTAACTAAATAAGAAAAACACATGAATTTTATTTCAAGTATTTTGAAAACATTTTGAATTATTTTCAAAAATTAAAAAAATAAAAAACCAATATTTTTTTTAGAAATTGATAAGAAAATTAGAAGCAAAAAATGATTACTTCTAATTCGCTATTAAATTTATTTGAGAACCAAGGAATTATTGCCTTCGTTTAGCTAGATGTCTAGAGTATCTGTTTTTTCACTTGTATTTCAAAGCCTTAACAATGACCTTTTTACAGCCTCTCTCCAAATGCAAGGCTAGATATGCACATGGTTGGTGGATTGAATGTTTCTAGTTTATATTAATCTTCATCCAGCTGTAATCTATTATTCTTCTCACTAAGGTACAATTGCACTTGGACAAAATCAGTCTTCCACATATTAAGATGAATCTGCGCTCATAATGAGATCTCTGTATTGGTTGGGACACTTTCATTTTAGATTGTTGGTAAATTGTCTTTAGATTGACCCGAATTAGAGGCACTTCGTAAATTCATACTTGATTTATATGTGGTAGGGGATTATTCTAATGGGCTCATCAACCATTGTCATGCCATTATAAGACTATCATTAGAAGCATATCACACCATAATTTTTTTTGACACTCATACTATCTTAGTAGCTTTTTGATGTATATGCTAAAGAGATCTCCCCATATTGACTCCTCCAAGGACACTTTTATCACTATTGTTTAGATTGAATTCCCATGACTTTGTGTGCATTACTTCAATTAATCTACTTGTTGACCTACATATGTGTCCCATAAGATGGATTGGGCAAATTACATGTAAAAAATTATTAATGAACGTGCCATCACGCAATTCAAAATTAAAACTTCTTAATCGCAATCATAATTAATCTAAATGTCTTCAATTTGGAAATTTAATTAAGTAAATACATTTGAAACATAAAAAATAATCAAATGAAGCTCCTTCCTTTAATTAATGATCGACCAATTGATCAAAATCAAATTTTAATGTAATTATGCGCATATCAAAGTTGGGAAGCCCCGACAATATTTAAACAATCTCCGTTCGTGAAATTGACTGCACCGTTGTCGCCGAAACATCGAAATCTATCAAACGACATCTTCTGCGATTAATTCGGCAAAGTCTACGTGGACGCCGAGCAATTCGAATGCGACGTCACGCAATTTAGGCTTAATTTTGCTTCGAACGTCACTGACACATTTCAAATGATCTCCAATCGCAAAACAGACATCACCGTTGCATCCAGAATAGTGAAATCATCTTAAATCGACACCCATATTACTAGGGTTCATCGCATAAAATAATTTCATCAAAATTTGCTGTAAAATCATTAATGAAATCATAATTAACCAAAGTGATGTGTGTCACCCCAATGCCCCCTATTCTGGTCACCGGTGTATCAGAATAGGATGATGATTGACACGACACCAACACGCTCCAACATGTGTGATACTAGCAAAGTGAAATTTGTATCTCATCAAATCATCACAAACAAATTCATATATTGATTTTCTTAACTAATTAATTCATATCACAAAATTAGAAGCATGAGAATCTTCAATTTTGTATACAAATACATAGTAACTAAAGGCATCAATGTTAAAATTTTGTACGTACCTAAAACGCCTTTATAATCTTTTAAAATTATACACCCAAAGATGTACAAATCAACAAAATCGACTATTTTTTACCTCGCCCTACCAAATTATCAATAAGATCATCATAAAGTTTAAAGTAAATGAGACAAATAAAATTAAAGTTCTCGAAGAAAAGAAAAATAAGCGTGCATGTATATTTGAAATTTGCAGGAAAGTAAGAGTGGTAAAATATGTTGTAAAAATATAACTGAATAATATTTTGTAAAGTAGTACTGTATAAATAATTTGTCATTTTATAGGAGTCGATTATTTATTCAGTTATTTAATGAAAACAATTTCAATTTATATCAAATCATTTCCCTAGAAATGTTATTTATAATTGCATAGGTTTTGACTTTCATAACATAAGCGTCGTACCTAAAGTTGAAGGTAAGGTAGGTAGCATTACTTACTTAACAACCCCTTAACACCAATTGGTTTGCCCAAAGGCCCCAACCTCAATGTCAGAATCGGGAATACTAAGATCCCCTATTAAATACTCATCTCGTCAGAACTTTTGCCTATCTGCGCAGATTTTTATATCATAGTATTTTTATCATAATTTTCTGACATTTCTCTGTTTATCACATTACTTCATTTAATAATTAATAATGCGTGTTAAAATATTTCAATTACAAATAAGATCATATTAAATGAATTAACCTGCTTATAATAATTGTAAATCAGTAGTAAGCATTTGTATTTGCATAAAATATGACAAGAATATCTATATATCATTCATACAGTATTAATAAAATTAGTAAGAATCGTAAAAACAAATGACATACATTGGGACTATAAACCGAATTTAAATTCAATTATGTCTCACCTCGATCGCGGATGTGCTCCTCGAAGACACAACCTATAATTAATAATTCTTCGAATACATGAAATTCATAAATAAATTTAACGTAGTAGTGTCCCAAGCTTAAACTTCATTCTACCCGGTTGATGTCTACTCATATAATCTTTCAGATTACATAAAAGCAATTCAAATACTCTTAACTAATGTATATATTTTACGATTAAATTAGCATAATAAAGTTAACAAAATATAATAACATAACTATAATTAAAGAAGCCAACACAATTTCCCCCATTCTAATTCACAATCCAAAATCGGTCCTAATAGGAAATGAGAATAGGAAAATTCTGCATACTCACCTAACAGCCAAAAGCAATTATCCCCCAGCAATTTACGGAACTCTAATCCCGTGCACAAACAAAGGAGGGCTGCTGCCATTCAAAACCAAAAGCAGGAGAAGGAAAGCACCTAACAGACAGAAGACATTTCCTTTAGCAGATTTCGGAACTCCCTATCACGCATTTCTGCACCAAGGAAGGCTGCCGGCTGGAGGAAATGGAATAGGAAAGAAACCCAGCAAGTCACGGAACTCCCCAGGCTACCCTCCTACCAAATCCTAACTCCAATCACAGCCGACGGTTCCTCAACCGCGGACCGCAGCTCGCATCTAAGTCGGCAGAAGAAGGAGAAATTCTCGCCGGCTTGAGGAAACGAACCCGCAAATCGCGAAAAACGAAATAAGAAAGGAACGGGTATACCTTTCCTTTGATCCCACCATACATGCGTCTATTTCCTTAATCTAGCCGCTCAATGCAAAATAAAGTGAGTTTCGGTGCTACATTAACATTGCTACAGTAACTTTGGATTAATTAGATTTTTTTTTTTTTGAAATTTTGGATATTACATAGTGGTTGCCTAACCCAACCACTCAAGCCTCCAATTAAATCAGCCGCACATATAACCAATCGGATTAGCCGCCTAATATAGCTTATTGGCTACCACTTGGGCAACCAATTGAAGCTCTCAGCCGACCCTAATACATCGATACCTGAGCAAACCAGGAGCTTCATTTGAACTCTCCCAGCAGCGCCATACTCTTCTTGCACCGAACTCCATAGGCAGCATTCTGAAAACCCTCGACCGAACTCTCCCCTCTCGTGGGTGCTCTCTATTCGAGCAACCAAAAGCCGCTGCATCTCCCTCCTTTGCAACAGCTGGCCAAATGAAACTCCTCTCAACCGAACCCTGGTTCTCTCTCTCGGTCCATCTCCTCCACAAAACGAGCTGAACGAAGCTCCTCTAAACCCTCCCTCTCTCTCGGCCGGACGAAACTGAGAGCCCTTGACCTGTTCGTTCGTCTTTCTAGGTCATGTGAGCAGCCGCTTGAGTTCCTCTCTTGGTTCGAGATTGAGCCCTATCCGAGCAGCAAGGCTTTCCCTCCACTCTTTCAACCAAAAGCTCCAGATTGTTTCTATTCAACCCTCAATTCCTTATCGCTATTTCACTCTCTTTTTGCTTGGATGAAATGAGTTTGGTGAAATTTCTTTTGTATATATTCTATGTTTGAGTTGTTCTTTTATGCAATTGCAATAGGAAGGGAAGGTGGTGTTTAATATGACATATCTCAAGTTGCTTTGCTTTCGTCATCAAACATTCATGTATGCTTCTTTATGGTGCATCTAATTGAGTAATTTAACAAATGTGAAATGAGAAATCAATAAGGTTGTGATCTTTCATGAGGCTTACGTAGCTTTGTTTTGCTTCTTTCCATTGTTTGATTACTTGCTATCATGAAAATGATTATCTAGTTTAAGCGAGATTTTAGATTCCTGGATTTGTAAAACCTAATGTGATTGTTTACTCTATGTGGCTTAAACCCCATTTGGCTATCATGTTAGAGGAATGGAGAACATAGATTTTGGTTTGCTAATATTGTTCTTATTTTTCCTAAATGTTGTTATCATCAAGTTAATGGGCTTTTGAAGTATAATTTGAATGAGATTTCATTTGCATAGAACTTAAAGGTCATTATCCTTTGTTGCATGAATAGATAACTTGGCAAGGTTTAGAATGGTTATTTGTTGTCTTGTTTAATTAAATCTTGCTTAAGCTTTATTACTATCATGAAATCGAATGAGAAGACTGAACGCATGAGGTTTAGCATCAATTCAAAGCTCTCATGTTACTAATTGGAATTTGTCTTATTCTATTTTGTGATTTGATTGAGTAAAATCTTCATATATCTCTCTATCAAATTGTCATTTTGCAGTCCACAATGTGATTCATGCCAAAGGTCATTAAAGCCTAGATATTTATTGCCTATTCTTATCTTTGAATGGATATGTAGTGGGATATAATGATATTTATTGCCTATTCTTATCAAATTGTCATTATTTTGAGTTTTTGCATTGTTATTTTCTTAAGCTTGGTGTGGTTATTAACAAGTTACTTCGTGTGCTTGGACTAAGAGAGTTTATATTCACATGATCAACTAATCAAATCATCTTTAGAAGTCTCTTTAATTTTTGGCATAAAGACATCGAGTTAAAGTTTGAGTTTGTTGAGAATTTAAGATTTCATTTGTTATTTTAATTAGCCAAATGACATTTAAAGTTGTGGATTTACTTGTTGAATTGATTAGGGCAATGGCATCCTAATGTTAAACAAAATGGTGAGATGTGGTCAGATTTTCAAGTTCTTAAGCCTTCACATTGTCATTCTTTGAAGTCTGATTTGGCTATTGACTTCTTATTCCATTTGATTGGATTTGAGAAAAGTAGATTGAGGCTTTAGCATCATTCTTACTCTTTTTATCATACTTACTACCAAACCAATAAGCTTTTGAAGTGAAATGTGAAATGAAACCTCATTTGCATGCAATCTAAGGTGATCTTTCTTTGGTAGCCTAAGATGAGTAATATGACATATTCTGTTGAATAAAAATTCAGATTTATGTTTGTTAAATGAAGTTGACTATTTTGCTTATGTAAGTTAAGCCCTATTTGTAAATAATTATCATGCTAAAATAAAAGATGAATGAAATAAAGATGATTTTAATTATTCTCTTTTCTGCCATATCTTTTGTCAAATGTTTAAGCTTATATTGACATGAAGTTGTTAAGATTTGAAGTATGAAAATGACAAGATGGTTCTTTCTTGAGCAGGAAGATGAAACACATGCTTACATTTTGTCATTTACTTATTATTTTATTTGTGGAATTTAAGAAAAGTATTTCCTCCTTTATTTTCAATGTAAGAAGGATGGAATGGTTCTCACATGTAATTGAAAGTTTATGTTACAGACCGTTGTTTGGAATATTTCAGTTGAAATAATGATGAAAATAAAATTCCATGCACATGTCAATGTAAATTTGTAAAGATCCTTTCAAATAAGTGCCTGTGCACATTGTTCTAATGTGGTGGACAAATCTGCTTTTTAAGAAGTACTTGTGCACGTTGTTCCAATGTGGCGAGGAAATGTGATTTGAGATAAATACTCATGCACATTGTTTCAATTTAGCGAGGAAATGTGATTTAAAATAAGTATTTGTGCTCATTGTTCTAATGCGACAAGGAAATACTATGCTTCTCTTTTTGCACAGGTAAAATTAAAGGCCTATACATGCATTTCTTGGCGTGGTGGGTATATATATTATTTCCAGCCGCGGTGTTTTATGACACCTATCATGCACGTCTTTCTTGGCGTGATGAGAATGCTCTCCTATATAGCCTCTTGTCGGATGTCTTATGTCTAAATTTTCGTGAGAACTTATATTCTAAAAGTAAATTTCAAATGAAATGGTCATAAAAATTATGATATTGCAAAAGAATTCATGTGCACTTTAATTTATTTGTTTAAGTACTCATGCGTTCTAATGTGACGGGGAAATATACTTCAAAATAAGTATTCGTGCACATTGTTCCAATGTGTCGAGGAAATTTGTTAGGGTTTAGGGTTTAGGGTTTAGGGTTTAGGATAACCCACCTGGGAATGCTCTTTTGCCATAAGAAAACCTACCAAGAAGGATCTTATCGGCTTATTAATCATAAGGGAGAACACCCAATGTTTTCATTCAATGAGCTCTACTTAGAGAAATAATATAAATTATCTTTAAAAATAATTATAATCAATTATAATTCCATTTTGAATTCTAAACTTCTAATGCACGTTCTAATGTGACGGGGAAATATACTTCAAAATTGGTATTCGTGCACATTGTTCCAATGTGTCGAGGAATTTTGTTTCAAAATAAGTACTTATGCACATTGTTCCAATATGACAGAGAAATCCTATGGTTACCTTTATTGAACTCAATTCTTTTCACTAATTTGAACTAATTTGTCTTATATGAGAGCTAATTTGAACTCAAATCTTTTCACATGCATATGCTTATTTAAACATTCATAGCGTTGCTTTCACCATAAGGATGGAATTGTGTTTATATGTGATCTAAAGTTTATGTTACAGCTTGCTATTTGAATATTCCAACTGCGAAATTCAGGTGAAATGGTGATGAAAATCATGTTATAGTGAGGGGGTTTTAGTAGTATTTTAATTCATGCACATGTGAATATAAATTTGTTAAAATTACTTTGTGCTATAAGTATTCGTTCACTTTGTTCCAATGCGGCGGTAAAATTTGTTATAAATATCTCACGCGTTGTTCCCGAGAAAATCCGTGATAAGATTCGCTCATCGTTCATAGAGAAATTTGTTATAAGTACTGCTCACGCGTGGCGAAAAAATCTGTGATAAGCACGTCACATTGTTCTAATCTGGAAATTTGTTATAAACTGCTCATGTGTTTCAACGCGGGCGAGAAATCTGTGATAAGCACCTATTCACATTGTTCCAACATGACAGGAAAATTATTTTATAATATAAGTACTTGCTCATGTTGTTCCAACGTGGCAAGGAAATGTTTTGCTATGCTGTGTTAACCCATGCACGCCTTTCTTGGCGTGATGGGTAAATAAATTTTCGGTCGCGGTGTTTTACGACACCTACCATGCACGCCTTTTTTGGCGTGGTTCTCCCGGAAGTACGCGATGACGTGAGGTCAGAAATGATGAAAGATTTTATCATCGGACTAACGAAATGAGGATCTTTTACTACGACTTTTGTGGCGTGTTGAGGCGTCACGACTTCGACCAGATTGAACGAAGTCACCTTATACACCAACTCGAGCCTTTAGATTTGATGTATGAATGAAAGATGTGTTTCCAATTTGATTTGTTAAAGTTCGCAGACTTGAAAATTTTTCTTTTTGGTTAGTAAGACTTTTAAACTTGAGAATTTAAATATATAATTTTGAGTGTGCATATAGGGATATCGGCATTAGGCACAATATCAACCCAAACACAAGAAGGGCGCTTTGTCTTACAAGGAAAGCGACATTTTATTATAAAATTTTAAAAAAAGGCACAGGGGGATTTTTATTTTATTTCGAAAATGCGTTCTTGTATTATAAGAGAATTTTCGAGTAAAACTTATACATGTGATTGACAATGAAAACTTCAAATATAGAATTTATCTGATTACACTTTTATGTGTAATATTTCTTTAAATACCGACCATTGATTGACATTGGTTTTTTACCTTTAAAGTCAATGAGCTGGTATGCTCCTCCTTGATATATTTTTTCAATGACGAAGGGTCCTTCTCAATTAGACTCAAATTTACTGCCAATTTTACGATGAGGGATGATTGGTCTTCTCAGCATTAGGATTAATTTCCCTTCTTTAAAAGTTTGAGAATTTATTGTATGATCGAATGCTTTTGATATCCTCGCTCGATAGACTTCTAATTTTGTTGAACTTGAAGCCTAATCTCGTCAAGCGCATCAAGCTCTTCCATCCGTAGACGAGCATTCTCATCTTAGGTAAGATTTTGTTGAATGACCACTCGATGTATTCAAATTCTTAAGTTTAAAAGTTTTACTGACCGAAAAGAAAAATTTTAAAGTCTGGGAATTTTAACAAATAAAGTTGGAAACATATCTTCCATCCATACATCAAATCTAAAGGCTCGAGTTGGTGTATAAGGTCAGACTTAACACACCCAAATACGGTCGAGTCTTTGACAGATCTGCTTATTCAACACGCTACAAAGGCCATAATAAGAGATCCTTATTTCGTTAGCTCGATGATAAAATCCTCCATCAATTGCTCAAGTCAAAGACTTAAGTAGGTGTATAAGGTCGGACTCAACATGCCCAAATACAAATTGACATATATATGCTTACTCAACATACAAAGGCCGTAGTGGGGATCCTCCTACTTCGTTTGTTCAAAGACATCTTACCATTACCTACCATGCTTTTTTTGGTGGTGAAACTAATGTCCGAAGCGCCCCATCGGACGAGTTAGCAAAAATTTCTAGTAAACTAAACCTATAAGGTTTAATTTTTTAGATAAATTTTTGAATCTTATGTATCACAAGATGACTATGAATTAAGATTCAAATCATGAAATAAACACTTAGAATCATGAAGTGTAAGACATCAAATGAATTAGAGAAAGAGACTTAAAAGAATTTGATAACTTGCTCACTAACAAGCATATGATTTGATAGCTTAATAGCAAAGCAAGGATGAACTTTCAACCATCACTTGAAATATAAATAGGATTTTATTAATTAAATCAAAATAGTTTAAGGGAGATTTAAACTAAGTTTGAATCCCCTTAAGTTTGCCAATAAATGCAAACTAAACTTTTCAATACATACATTCAATTTAATTATATTATATCATGTATTGAAAATGTGAAAATAATTGAGTTCAAATTAGTTCTCTTTTTGGGAGGATAATTGAATATAATTTGAGTTGAAACACAAAGACTTGCAAAGATTAGCTCTCTTATGAGTATAAGTTTGATAAATTCGTCAATGAATGTGAATGAGATGCCCTTCATTAAACATTGATGTAAAAATGAATATTTGGTTTGGGCTTATTTAAACATTCAAATGAATGAGATTCTGCATATATATACATGTTTTTGATTGCGGTGTCTTACGACACCTATCAGGCATGCATTTTTTGGCGTGGTGGGAATGCCTAACTCTCCTAAAGTAGTCCCCTATGTGGGGATGATGCTGGGAGGTTGTCGAAATTTCTATAAACTAAACCTACAAAGAGTTTAACATTTTAGATAAATATTTGAAATTGATATATCACAAAATGAACTTGAATCAAAATTCAAATTATGAAATGCACACTTGAATGAGATTATTTTATCGTACATGCCTCCAAGTAATCTCATACTTCATTTTATTAACTTGGAATATATGCAAGCTCTCAAAATTAATAATGACAAGTAAAATGAAAGAATCAAACTCATATCTCATAGAACAGATGTATACTTGTTTTATGACAAATTATTGAAATGACCAACTTGTATCATTTAGAATGAATTTATACTTGTTGTGTGGCAAACTTGTATCCTTTAGAACGAATATACACTCATGACTTACTTAAAACATGCGCACATTTGATTTATGACAAATTTATAAAGAACCAAATTTGTATCTTTCAAAATAGGTACACACTTGACTTATGTAAGTTTAAATGAATCAAACTTGTATTCTTTAGAACAGATTTATACTTGGTTTTGATAGGTATTTGAGAAAACAAAACTCACGTTTCATAGAACAGATCTCTACTTCATTTATGATAAATATTTGAAAGGGTCAAATCATATTTTACAAAATAGATCTACACTTGATTTATAGTGTTGGGTGTTAAAGACTCATATTTACAACTTGACATATTTGTCACATCAAATATCATTGCTTGAACTTAGATGTTGAAGTACTCAATAACTTTAACGCTTAAAAAATATGTAAAAGCAATTAAGTGAAATGGATGTGCAAGTTGTATGCAAAATGAATGAACAGATATATACAACTATTCAAAGCTAATTATTTACCCGCATGGGCCCCGACACGTGTCAAAAATCCAAATTTTGTGTCCGAGGATGCTGCTCGGGTTAATCCCTTGTTGAGTCTTAGGATCGGATTCGGATTAACAAAACCTAAAAATCTAATGATGTTATTATAATATTTTCAACTTGATAAAATCTGAGAAGCTAATTCTGTTATATAATTATAAAATAAACTTATTAACATTATTGTTAATATAACTTCTCAAGTTAGAACTCTGAAGATGATAGTCTCCAACTCAATCCTCTATGCTCAAGTTAGAGTCGACAAGGTTTGGAGGATGATAGTTATTGAAGTAATTTAAATTACACATGAATCAAGGTCTACCTCGATGATGGATGTATTGATTGAATATTTCATCCGGAGAGGTTTCCATAATAATTTTATTTTTCAAATCTTAATGTCAAATCATTATATGTTTAAATCTAAATTAATAACAAAATAATCATATGTTAAATTAAAATCATATTAATTAAATGAAATTAATCATATAAATTTAAAGTAAAAATTCATCTATCAATCCGCAACTGTTTGTCGGAGGTGACAAATTAAAAAAATTTTTGCTCACAAAGAGCTAATGTCAAATCAAATACGTAGTTATGGCCACACTCAAATAATCTCAGGCCAGTAAGGACATGACCCATGTTTTCTATATGCATGGTTTTGCTGCAAAATGACATCACATAAATTGCGGTTACGATTAGAGTCCTCTGACTGGGTGGTTTGCCGCAAAATGATATCACTAAATTACGGTCACGGCTGTTGTCTGCATGTTTTTCAACGGCTTTGCTCTTTGAGCTATGAACTATAAAATATATTTAATTGTGAAAAAACCTTATGTTAGCTAAGATTGACTTAAATTTATTCCCTTAGACAAACTCCATCTCAGGTCTACAAGGACACCTTGGACAACGTAACCCATAGTTGCTGATTAGAATCTTTCGGTTAAGTTGGGTCGACTACCTCCTTTGACTAAGTAGACTAGGAATTACTACAGTCCGGGATAACGAAACTATATGATCTTGATCGGGAGCATCATCATTCCCCCAAACATATGGTTTAAATTAAAATGATAAATTTCATAGATCTTAAATTCTATTCACTGTTACTATATGCTTGCATTTAACGACTCATCGACTAGCCTTAATTGAAAGTGCTCTCTCAGTATTTGGAGAGGTAATTAATTATAGGTGTTTGCGCCTATAGGAAACTTGTAATCAGTTTTAAAGTCCTCGCAATAGGAGGGAGAAATCTCTGGGTAGTGTTTTATCCTTACTCTCTATTAAGAGGTCGGTGGTGAATTTTCGGAGCCCACACTACTTTATGTTCATTAGATTTTATGTTTGGATAATCCTTGTATGTGGATATTGGTACTAGCCATGCAATGGAGTCGAGTTGAGCTTAAGTCATAGGGATATTGAGCTTAGCTCGTTTATTTTTTGGGTGGCTCGAGCTCGAGCTCAAATGAGGAGCTCAAACTTGACTTGTGAAAAAAATGTAAGGCTCTCGTGAGCTTGAATTCAACTCAAATGCTCGAGTTCATTTTCAAAGCTCGAGTTGAGCTTGATTTTGGGCCTCATAATGTCAATTTTGAATAGAATAAAAAAATAATCTTCCACAGCAAGAATCAGAGTGAAAAAATTTACTTGCACTATTATTTTCAAAGTTTACTTCAAACAAACAGCCTGAGTTAAAAGAGAAATTAAACTACATTTATTGAAAGGACTCGTAAGTAGTTTTGGTGACAAGGTAGAAATTTTGTAGTTATGAAGAAGGAAACTTAGCATGCATACATAAGCTTATAATCTGAACCAATCAATTAGACATCAAAAAAAAAAAAAAGGAAAAAAAAAAGACAAATGGATGAGCGTTCACATGGTAATGAGAAATCCACTAACACTCCGATAATAAGCTAGCTTGACACCATAAAAAACTCTTGATTATAGATCGACAACTGACGGAAACATCTAGCCTTGCTCAGATCACACTACATAAAGGAGAAAAATAAAAAATGTCTCTAGAAAAAGGAGATGTATTTAAGGTTTCAATTTCAGTTAAATAATAAGATTAAGTATTAATTCCTTTCCACTTAGGTTGCAACGTATGAGTATAAGAAGAGGCGAGAACAACACTCTTTATAGTATTCATGGGACTTATAGTGAAAAGAACTATAGAGAAGATTGCTAACCTCCATGCATGCGCTATAAGTCAAGTCGAGCTCACAAGGTGAATTTGATGAACTTCAACGCGCAAATTAGAGCTGAAATGCACTCGCGGCGTCGAAAATCAGTCGAAATGATCTCTGATCAACCAACTGACTTCACCGTCGCGTTCAGAACGCCGAAATTGATCAGAATATGCATCTTGCACAATTCGACGGTCAACCGATCAAGAAGGGGGGTCATCGAAGCGTCAACACACATATCGAGGTTGGGAAGCTGCGGCGATGCCCAAACGACATCCGTTCGCAAAATTAATCACATCGTTAGCATCGAAACGTCGAAACGTCAAAACCTATCAAGATTGTCATCCAATTCGAGAAGTCGCGAATGTCGAGTCGGATTAGCGGCGCGTAATTTTGAAGAAATTGATCCGATTGCGCTGAACCAAATGACCTCCGATCGTAAACGGATCGGCCGGCCTAACGCCAAATTATTTCGAATAGACATTCAATTTAACTAAAGTTGTCGCACTTAAAATTCCGTTGAAATTAGCACGCATTTTGAGATAAATCCGTCCAATTATCTCCTAATTGCGCCCAATCAATGCCTTGAAACTTGCAGCCGCCCATTCTCATGCCTCCACCTCCCATTCGACTAATAATAGGCTGCCACGTCATCTTTGCCCATGTCTCTTCACATGGACTGTTTGAATAAAAAAAGAATAAAAATTTTGAGATGGAAAGAAGGGGAAGATGCTGAAACGGGAAGAGCTTTTTTTTTTCGGGGCTCCAATATTCTTCTTCTTTATCTCAGATCTCAGCGCTCACAAGGGAACCCGCACAAGCTCTCGCTGGCGATCCTCTCCACGCAGAATCGAGGGCTCTCCTCTCCCATTCGTCCGTCCCTTGGAACAAACTCGAAGCAGCGAACGAGCTTCCTCATCCCGTCATCACACATGCATGCCGAAGAGAGGAGCTCCCCCCGTTCGTCCGTCCTTTTCTTGCTCCTACTCGACACAGCAGACAATACCTTCCTCCAACCTCAACCGAGCAGCAGTGTTTCATCCCGTCCTCTCCCTTTCGCACCTTCCTTGTTTGAAATACAACAATCCCTCACTTCACCAAACATCATAGCATAGATTTGGAGTTACTGAAGTTAAGAACATAGATATTATGATTGAACATCCCGGGTCTTCAGAACATTTCAACGGAAAGAATTAGTTCACATTGTCCTTGAAAAAGGAGATAAAGAAACTGAAGCATGATTACAAGGAACTCAGTTCAAGGAGGGATACTGAGGTTTCTGCTCTGCTAGCGGAAAAAGGATTTTGTATGGAACCAATTTAGAAAGATGGAGAGTGACTATATTGCTCTTTTCAAGAGCAAGTGTGCAAAAGCTGATTGTAGGATAGGGAAGCTAATGAGAAGCTCCACGATAGTGTATAGAAGTTACAGCAGACAATAAATAAGGAGGAGATTATCATTAAGTTAGAAGCTGAACGATCCGTACTTCAGTTAGATGTCAGAAAACATGCTGAGGAAGCAGAAGAAGAAGCAGGGGAGCCAATAAGAACGGGCTATGCGATAAGCTTATCCTTTTTGAGGCCTCCGAAGACTAATGGCTATCAAATTACTAACGAGTGTCCAGAGAATAATAGTGCTTTGTGTGCTTCAATCGACTCGACAATAAGATATAGTAAAGGAGATTGAATGTGTGTAAGATGTATATATATTATCTTATGCAGGTATTTCAAGACCTCGTTATGCTTAGTAGAGTTGACGAGTTAAAATACCCTTCTGCCGAAGAGTGACAGTTTGAAGACTATGAGGTGTCGAAGACATCGCCGCTCAAGAAGCGCATGGTAGTCGTCCGATCACTCACTTCGCGCAAAGGTTGCCGAATTTAAACAGACATGAAGCTTAAAGAGAATTAAATGAAAATACTAATGAGCTTAAACTCAACTTAAATGAAAATAATAAATCAATGTTAAATTAACATGCAAAAAAATATGTATGTATATTTTATTTTATGTAGTTATTTGAAGACCTTATGTTTAGAAGAGCGTGGTGGGATTAAAGACTACGATCAGCGGTCGAAAACACCGATCGTTGCTTAGAGAGCGCGATTGAGGTCAAAGCGCCTCGATCTCTACGGATGACGGGAGGCTGAATTTAGTCGATTTTGGACTTAAATTGAATATCAAATCAAAATTAAAGTTTAATATAAAACTTCTAAAAAATCAAAAAAAGAAAAAATCAAGCTACAACAAGCAAATTCAAATGATATTTGTAATACGACTCAATAGCTCATTATGAGTACAAATGAAGCTTATCGTGGATTTAAGAGCTTGGCCTTGTGCAAAAAGAAATGTAAAAAAGTCTTACAAGAGATTCTACACCTCTCAAATGATAAATTCATTGAATATTTGGGTTGTATTGTATCCAAATTATTATAAGAACTAGATTCAAATGTGAGCAAGACTCAGAACTTATACAAAACATATAAATGATACTATGCTTGAAATTTATCTTCCACATGAAAATAAAGCTCAAGTTAGATTCAAAAGGTGATTTACAAGAGGGCTCGATGGATCGCTTGCAAGTAAAAACATGACTTGATAGTTTTGCATCTAATGCAAATAAAGCTATTAAATGAATTATTGAATTTTATTTGGAATACGACTCAATAGCTCATTATGAGTATAAATGAAGCTGATCGTGGATTTAAAAGCTTGGCCTTGGGCAAGAAGAAATGTAAAACAAGTCTTACAAGAGATTCTACACATCTCAAATGATAAATTCAATGAATATTTGGGTTGTATTCTATCCAAATAATTATAAGAACTATATTCCAATGTGAGCAAGTCTCAGAACTTATACAAAACATATAAATGATATTATGCTTGAAATTCATCTTCCACATGAAAATAAAGCTCAAGTTAGATTTGAAAGGTGATTTACAAGAGGGTTCGATGGGTCGTTTGAAAGAAAAAACATGACTTGATAGCTTTGCATCTAATGCAAGTAAAGCTATTAAATGAATTATTGAATTTTATTATAGCTTTCTTTGGAATTATTAAGAAGAGCTGAAGGAATAAAAAAAGGGGAGAAATAGAAGCTTATACTACATTCACCTATATGCATTACATGTGATCTTTCGGTAAAGATTTAAATGATATTTACATTTTAGCTTGAAAGAACTAAAAAGTTAGATACGCATGAGCAAGCATAAAGAAGATACAACAATTTGTCCATGAATGAGAATCAATTCTAGACATGACGAACTTGTAGAAAATTGGAAGCTCAGTAATAAGAACAAATCAAGCTTCATAAAAACTCATAAATTCAATGAATTCCGAACTAAATGTGAAAGATGAATCTTACTTTAAATGATTGAACAAAAGTTAAAATATGTTTTGCCATCAAATTTGCAATTCATCTATGCTAGCAGATAGAAGACGTTAATTTCAGTTCTAAATAAATCTCACATGGTTCATAAGAAATTTATTAAATTCAACTTAGATATATTTTTTAAAATTCATATAAATATTCAGATGAATTTAACTTGATATGCATATATCATAAGATAAACTTCTAATTGAATTCAAGTGCTTCGAAATTCATATCAAATCATTGGTATCAAAATATACTAAATTATTTGAGAGTTTATATGAATTGAAGCACTTGCATGGAAGACTATGTTGAATGCTTAAACTTGTGTGCGAGAATCTGGATTGATTTTCGATTTAGTCTTATTAAGTTAACAAAACTTAAAAATCTATTTTAAGAATTTCAACTTAGTAAATATTTGAGAAGCTAATTGTGTCATGTGACAGTATATTTGATCTTCTGTTAGGAGCTAAATAGAGTTGATAGGATATAAAGTTCTCAAATATATTTGATTCAATCAATTAATAACCCCGATGATGGCTATATTAAATGAAAATTTTAACCGGAGAGGATACTTCCATCCTAATATGATTACACTTTCAAAGCAAATTAACTTAGATTGAATATCAATCTAAATGCATAATTTAAAATATCATTGAGCTATAAATGTAAGAGAAATTCTATTAAAACTTGAAGTTTAAAATTCAACTTTAGTAATTATTTGTGATAAATAAGAAAACTCTAAAAAGCAAAGTCAATCAAGTACTTTCTTAAACAATCTCATGTCGAAGGGATGACTCATTCTGACGCGTGGCTTTGTAATAACCAAAGTTAGAAAAAAAATTTCAAGTGCTGAGAGGATTGGAAAAAAGTCAGGGGAGTTTGGTTTCGGCAAACCAAAATGGAACTCCCAAAACACACGAGAGAGGAAACAGGAAAGGGAGAAAGAGAAGAAAGGAAGCGTGTGAACTTTCCGTGCGTCGACGATCGAAGGAGAAGAAGGAGATTCGGCCTGAGGAGAGAGGAAGAAGGAGGGACGCATGTGCCCCAAAGCGAGTCGCCTAAGCCGTTTGAATCTGGATCGCAAACGGAGGAAAGGAGAGCTCGTGCGTGCGTGCGTGACTTAGGGCAAGAGGATAAAAAGGTGAGTAAATAATTCAATTATATAATTATATGTTTAATTGAAATTTGATGTTAATGTTATTATCTCAAGTTTTAACTTAGGGTTTATAATTTTGACTTAGGGTTTATAGATTTGAAGAAATGTAATTTGAGAATATGTAGGATGAATCAAAAGTTAATTAAGTATTAAACACTTACATATGAAATATAATTGGAAATTTAATAAAATCTCAAACCTATGTTAAGTTATATTATCGTTACAACAACAACAACAACAACAAGCCTTAATCCCACTAGGTGGGGTCGGCTACATGAATCCTTCATCTCCATTGTGTCCTATTATGTGTCAAATTCTCATTTAATTCAAGTATACTAAGATCATTTTTTATACATCTTAATCAAGTCTTTTTAGGTCTACCTCTACCTTTCTTAACATAAAGGCAAATCTAATGATCTACTCTTAATCTGGGTCATGGACGACGCTTTATGTGGCCAAACCATCTAAGCGACTCTCCCTAATCTTATCTACCACCTGAGCTACTAACTTTTTCTCGAACATACTCATTTTGCATTCTATCTCTAAGAGTAAAGCCACTCATCCACGAGCATCCTCATCTCAGTACTTAACCAGTCTTATGCTTCCTTTTATCCAACATTCTGCCATAAGTCATTGCAAGTCTTACCACCATCTTATAAAATTTTCCTTAAGTTTAAGTGTAACTTTTCTATCACATAATAAGCGGATGCATTCCTCCACTTCAACCATCCAACTTGAATTCTACTAATAACATCTCCATCTATTTCACCATCATTTTGAACAATAGAGCCTAAATATCTGAATCGCTCACTCTTATTAATGACTTGATCACCTAAAGTCACAACACTACCACTAAAACTTCTACAACTAAAATTACACTCCATATTATCGTTAATTAATTTAAAATCATTTGAAGGGAAATAATAAACATTAAAAGAAAATAAAATTTATCTATAGCACATTAATTATTTTAGAATTATTTAAGGTGTATGATTAGTAGTATATGTTTAGATGATATAATGACGAAAAAGTGGCTATGTAAATAGTAGTATATGTGTTGATGATAAATAATAAATGTAATATATTATGTTACTTTAACACTTAATATTTTATATTAAGAAAAATAATATGATTAATATGATTTAAATGTATTATATGACAAATTAGGACATATCATTATATTAAATAAATTAAAAGTTAATTTAATTTAGAAAATAGATGAATATTGATGAATGTGAAGGCGTCGATTAATAGAAGTATATGTAAGTATCATATGAATAAAATAAAATAAAATACGTTGCTTTTAATATTGATTCAATCAATATTTCATTTTATAGGAATTTCAATTAAGGAAAGAAGCATTAAAGAAAAGGAAATTTAAGAGGAAACTGTAAGTTAATTTGGATAATTATGTTCTTACATTTATGGTAAAAAATATCTTTAATTTTTTGTGATGGAATGCATATTTATATGATTATGACTTTTTCTTGTAATAAGTAATTATTTTCGCTTTTTCATAAATTGTGATGTAGTTCACTGTTTCTTCATGGATAATAACTGAATCTAGATCATATCATTACCGCCATTTTATAAAGTTAAGCGATTCTATTAGTTATTAATTAAAATGTATAGATGTAAAATGTATACGAATGTGTATGTTGAAAGTAGAGTTCACTCTTATAGTGCTTGGACGTAATATATGCACTAAATGATAAAAAAGAAATAAAATTAATAAATGGTAATGACTACTTGTCCTTTGGATGAGTATTGGTAAGGTTTACTGACCAAGACGGGTGATAAATGTAAAAAATAAATTCATAAAATGTTTATGTACCTACCTCTCATAGATTGTTTGAGAAATTTCTTTTACGCATACGTAATAAGAAAAAGAGCATGATACTAGTTATCTTCTTTCTTATAGATAACGTAATAATTTAATGAATTTTATTAAATTGTTAGTTTAATTTTTTGAATATCCCAACTAAATAGATGGAGAGAGAGTTATGTTTATCGTAGTAGACTTGGAGAAGGTAATTAGGTCAGTTATGTTAAATTATATTTAAATCGTATGTCATATGAACTTTGTTAATATATATGCAAATTATTAAATCATTTGTGGATGTAGTGACTCTCAGATGAGGAGATTTTATTTAAGCTTGAAAGTGTTATGTAGCTTTCTTTTATCCGCTCAATCGTCTGTTGCTTCGGTATTCCAAGCTGTGGTCGCGTGACACTTTCCAAGAGGCTACATGATGTAATTGAGAGTTCTGGTGGTGCCAAATGATCCCACTATATCACGATCGATGTGCAGATACTCTACACTCACCCTTTGAGTTGTGAATCAGGTATTGATAGAAATAACCCTCTGGTAAGGTAGACTTAAGTCTGTCTCTTTAGACAAACATTACCCCAAGTCTACAAGAATTTTTTGGACAACGTAATCCATGTGTTGCTAATAAGGATTTTTCTGTAGGTCGACTACCTCGCATTAAGTAGACTGGGATCAACAAGGGATAATTTAAAACCATCTGACGCCATCATCCCCCAACCATCAGTTAAATATAATGAATTTCATAAATTCTAAATTCAAAACTCCACATTACACTACACATTAAGATCTAACGACCAAATTTAATCGAAAGTTCTCTCATCATGGGAGGGTAATTAATTATAGGTGTTTGCTTTATGGGTTTCACCCCGGAGCAATACTGCGGAATGATCATTTGGACGATAAAAGAAAAACTTACATAACACTAAATAAAATTTTCAATCATATAAGAGTCACTACAATTCACAAATGATAATTTGTTACACATATATATATCTAATAAAGTTCATATGAAATACAATTCATAATTCAACATAATCGTATAATTATCTATCTCTAAAGTCTCTCTACGATGATAAACATAACCATCCCTTCTATTACCATTTAGAGGATGATTAAAAAAAAATTAAACAACTAACAATTGAATAAAATTCGATTGGATCGATTATTGTTACACTATAAGAACAAAGGTAAAATAGCAAGTTTATTATCACATGTAAAAGAAATTTCTTTCAAACAATCAAACATATGGGAGGTAGGTATATATAAACATTTCATATGAACTTTTTTTATATTTTTCATCCGTCTTAAGAATCACCGTCTAAACTTTTGTCAAAAGAAAACATTTACCAATACTCATCCAAAGGACAAAGAATTACCATTCGCAATTTCATCGACTTTTTATTTATTTTAGCATATCAAGGCCCTACCAAGCATTAACTACTTTCAACACATTCTATACAATTATACCTACGATATTAATTCATAACCAATAAATCAATTAATGTTATAAAATGAGGTAATGAAAAGATCGTTATTATCCAACACGTGATGAAATAGAAACTACACACAATTTAAAGAAAAAAAAAATAACGCGCATGAAAAAAAAAATCATAATCATACAAACATCATTTTATCACGAAATTAAATATATTTTTATCATAAATGTAAGAACATAATTACCTACTTTAACTGAGCTTCTTCTTAAATTTTCTTTCCTTTAATGTTTTCTTAATGAAATTCCATAATAAAATATTGAGATCGATATTAAAATAATTTATTTTATTCATATGATCTTGGGATATACTTTTATGATTTGACGCTTATATTCATCAATATTCGTTGTCTATTTTCTAAATCAAGTTAAACTAATAAATAATAATAATAATAATAATAATAATAATATTTAGTTAATTTATTTATTAAATTATGTACATACACAATATCTTCCATTTTCTCTATTCAAGGATTAATTTTCCTAATTTAATTTAATTTAAAAATTTCTATATCTCTCTTTAATGATTTCAATTTAAGAATCATAATATATAATCAATTCAATTCTCATGATTATAATCATAAACTATAATGTATGTTATATATATTACGTTCATTAAGCTAAATATTAAGTTAATATTTACGTTATATTTTACATGTAAAGATTTAATACTTAATTAATTGAATTTGATTTATGCTACACATTCCCAAATTACACTCTTTGTTGAAATCTATAAATCCTAAGTTAAGATTGGAGTAATAAAGAGAAAATCATAGTTTTTTTTTCAATTAAATAAACATATATATATATATATATATATATATATATTCACTTACCTCTGTTTTGCCTTAAGACCCAGCTTGAGCCATCCCTCTCCGCTCAGTCGCACGACGACGCACGTTGGCCCACTCCCTCCTTCCCTCTCATCGACGACGGAAGGCCGACGTGTCGGCGAGAGGTCACCTCACGCCCTCTTCTTCTTCTGGTGCCGACGCAGTCGACGCGTCTCCTTCTCCCTGGTCGACGACGAAGGTTCACTTGTGAGTTTTCCCTTCTATCTTCCTTCCTCTCTCCTCTCGTGTGTTTTGGGAGTTCTATTTGGTTGTCAAACCGAACTCCCCTTTTGACTTTTTTTCCAATGCTAACTGTGTGGCGATTATTTATTTATTTTATTTATTTATTAATTACATAGGAAACTTGGAACCAGTTCTAAAGTCCTCACAAAATGAGGGCGAAATCTCTGGGTAGTGTCTTATCTACTATTTCATCTGCTTCTGAAAATTACATCGATACTTAAATCATACTATCTTAATTGAGAGGTCGGTGGCAAATTTTCAGAACCCACAAAGATGAAAACATATGTGATCTAAACATTATCACCTTGATGACCTGTTATAGTCGAGGTGAGGGAAAGTTCCTAACCGATGATGAGAAGAAACGTTCGTTCAAATAGAGGAGAGGAGGAGACAAACACTTGGATTTGGAATGTCGAAGATGGAGAGTGATTGATGGCAAGTGCGAAGTGGTGGTTGTCATAAGAAGACGAGAGTGTTACGTCAATAGGGAGATGAATTAGGGTTTCAAAAATTAAGAGGTTAATAAACCCCTAGTCCGAAGCTTTGGTTTACAATGTTGCCGAATGCCCCGGTGCGGGCCTCCAAGGGGTGAGGTTTAAATCATACTTAATGAGAAGCTCAATAAGCCAACTAGTCGAGCCTACCTGAGCTCGAGCTTGAGCTCATATAATATGCGAGTTGATTAAGAACTTGAACTCGAAGCTTAATAAGCTCGACTCGTGAGCTCAATAACGAGCCGAGTTCAAGCTAGCTTGACTCATTTACACTTTTAGTTCGTTGCTTGTCTTTTTATCTTTTATATCTAAAGTTTTAGTGGATTTGGATGTTATCATTTTAAAATTGAGTTGTGGATTGACTCCTTGTCTTCTGGATATTGGTAAAGGGTTAGATTTTTACCATCCCATCTTGCCATTTCCCATGCTTTCTTTTGGGCATAAATTTTTAGATTGTTTCAACGCTCATTCATAGTTGAGTAAATCTAATTATTAAGTGCAACAGATACAACCAAATGTTTTTGTTTGACCTTGCAACTATCATATCAAGCTTGCACTTAAAATTTGAAACTGGTTTTAGACGTCCCTTTAATATTATAGGTAGTTATGCCTACCCTTTCTTGTCCTGTAGAGATAGGCACTTCATCATCTGTTGGAATTATCGTTGAGATTGTTCTTCCTATTATTAGAACATCTTAGCTCCCTTTAATTTATGAATACATTTATGATCCTTATTATCAGCTTCCAAAAATTTTGTGCTTGGCTTCTCATTGAAAGAGTTTAGGTTGTTTTGGGTCAAACCTTTAGATGACTGATTAGTTTGTAGATAATTGTTTGGACTTTAGATTTAGCGTGAGCCTTTCCATAGATAATAGCAGTTATGCTTAATTACCCATCCCAACGTTGAGAGAACTTTGATTAAGGTTAGTAGACAATTGTTGAGAAACTTAGCGTGTAGTAGCCTCAATTTAGATTTTATAATTTATGAAGTTCATCACCTTTAACTTAAAGGAGTAATTGAGAAAATGATGATGAACCCGATCAAGATTCTTTAGTTATATTGTCTTGATTCTTAGTCTACTTAGTCAGAAGAGGTAGTCAACTCAATCTAATTGGAGGATCCGTGTCGACAGTCATCGATTGCTTCATTTAAGGGGATTTGGTAGGCCTAGAGTTGATGTTTATCTAAGGGGATCATTTTAAGTCAACATTAGTTTACATAGGGTTTTGTACTTTATCAAATTCACTCCATGATTTACAATTCAAGGAACAAAATCGTTGGAGAATTTGTAGACTACAGTCATAATCATAATTTTATGGTATCATTTTGTCATGAACTATTTGGTTGGAGGGTTTTGATTGTAACCATTAATTATTGTGGTGTCATTTTGTGTCAAAATCACACAAATAGAGGATATGAGTCGTGTCCTTATTGACATGAAATTATTTGAGAGTGATTATAACAATGCACTTAATCTGATATTGATTCTTTTACAAGTTAAAATTTTCTTAAATTGACATTATTGATAAACAATCATATAGTGTGGATGGATTTTACTTTAAGCTATTAGATGATAAATTTCATTTAGATTTTTTTTTATATATGTTTTTGGAACTTTCATATTTTGCTGAGATATAAATCCAAGACATTTGATTTGAAATTTAGTAAACATTTCAATGATAATAATCCTTTGTTGTTGAAATTTTTAGTCAACATGATCATCCTTAGAGTATTTCATTAAATTTATTTTTATGTCTATTGACTTTGTCAATTCAATTTGTTTGTTAATAAAGGATCAAGCTTGTGATATTTGTTTAAATGCCACTTGAGTTAACATTATATTATAGACCCCTGTCAATATTTTTTTTTAGAGGATCAGGTGTGTGGTTATCATTTAAATTCTTTCAAATTCTCACCAAAGACTTTGTGAACTCAACTTCATGTTTAAAGGATTTGATCTATCATTTACATACGGTTAATCAATTTTGAAATTTTGTTATTTTCTAGATCTCGACCCTAATCTCACAAGCAGAGGATTGAACCTGTTGTGAGAGTTTGTATTTTAAATATGAAATTACCTTATTAAGGCCGTTATGCAAATGAAAAGATGAGATTGTCATTATGAGGATAGGAGTACCGTTGAAAATCATTCTTTTATTTGTGATTTAATGAAGATTTATCATTTGGAGTATTGTTGAAGAAAATATCAGTCATCGACTTTAGTCCTTGTGAAGAGGAGGATTGTATTGATCATGTGGGACTTAGAACTCCATTATATAGGCACAGTGCCCGACCGGAGAGCAATCATATATATTAAAAGTCATTCATATTTAAAAAAAATATTACTGATTTCTCAAGACATTTGTACGTTTATTTGCATAAGGAATTTGATTCAATTTCATTTTTTACTTGCAATATTCTCAACATCATGTTTAAACATTTAGTATGTCATAACATTTGCCGGTGTGTTAAATTTTTTGCATTATTCTTGACGCATTTGCATAATACATTTTTGCATTATAGTTACATGATGTGCATTTGCATGATACAATTGCACCCAATTGCATGAGATACTGATGACCTAGAGTTTTTGTACCTACTACACTTAAAAAAAGTGCACAAAGACTTCTCAAACCTGCTTGAAAAAAGCACAATCTAAGCCATCTAAAAGTTTTTCTATATTTTGCCTTTGCGCAAGGTGGGATATGGAGACAACAAATTTTGAGAACAAACAATTTTTTTTTAATTTTTTCTTTTTTTTGTTCTGATTTTTTTTTTTTTTTTGCTTATTGATTTTTAGAGAAAGTAGTGAGAAAGAAGGGGAAGAGGATTAGGGAGACAAAATTCTCTCTGTTTAGTAATAAGATGGGAAGATTAGGTTGGGATCATGAGTATTTTAAATTTATATAATATAATAATAATAATAATAATAATAATAATAAAATAATAATTAGGTACACATACATATAATTAATTAAAAATAATATTTTAAGTTAAAGTGTAATTAATTTTAAATTAATTTCTTGAACTTTATTAATATTAATGATATTAATAATATTTTTTTATTTTGTTTCAATAATATGATAATTAAGAATAATTTTAATCTTTGTAAATTAAGAGTTACACTAATAACAATAGGTGAAAATATTTATTTAATTATGATTATTGATTGCTTAGGAAAATTGCTTGAAATCTCCATCATCTTTAAGATGTTAGGAATTTTATCCTTAATGAGGCAGATTAATTTATATTCAACCAGGCTTCCCTTAACATTATGTTAGAGTTACTTCTTATGAACGCAAGCATCTATAGTTAATTACCCCTTTTATCGTAATAAAAAGGGCACTCTCGATTAAGGTTGTATGTAGGTATGGGCGTCTGGTGTAAATAGGTGCTTAATGATGTTATGTGGACGACTATCTGGGATAAAGGAGAGTAATCCCAATCAAGATCTCATAGTTTCGTCATCCTGAGATTACTTTTATTCGGTTTAAAACATCAGAGGGCTATTAGCCGAAATGTCCAGAGAACCTGATTAACAACCATGGGTTACCGCATCCTAGGAATCCCGAGCAGACTAGAATTATTATGTTGGTGTTATTGTGCAAATATTTATTGACTTAGCTAAACTTAACTTGTAAATTTGCTCGATCATTTAGTCTTATGATTTCACGCTTTGGATAAAATAATTTGAGAATTTTATGAGTGAGGTAGGGTGTTTGCGTTTATCAGGATGTTCTATGTGTTTATGAATAAGGGCGCATGTTGTTCTTCCACACTTCCCTTAACTTAGGATCATGCATTTTGCTCTTTGTTATTATTTTCACTGCCCGATACTTTGGTAATTTCTCCTCTGATTGTTGTCCCTTTACTATTGTTGGTCATGTGGTCATCATCTCCCATGTAGCTCCTCCTGCAAGTAGAACATCTCTTGCCATCAATATTTCTCTTGCACATTTTTTTAAGTATATTGGGTTTGAAGATCCTTCCACTATAATTTCTTAGACACTGATCATACATGTTTTTTTAACCATGATGGAAAGATCCAACACTCCTCATTGATGCCCCTTACACATGGTAGATATCAGGAAGCTGCAAAATTTTGTTAAAATGCCACTTAAAAAGAATAAAAATGATTCTTAAATTAAATGATGCAGCTAAAATGAACTTGATAAATACAAATTTATAAAAATGATAACAAAAATTTTAAATTTAACATTTAAAATAAAGCGAGTTATTTCAAAGAAACAAGAAAGAAACAAGATGGAACATAAATAAGGCTTACATGGATTTAAAGCTTGCTTGCCAGCAAAGTAAAGAACTTCTTCACCACTTTTATAGCTCATCTATTTTCTTAGAACTTTGAAGAACTCATGGAACTGACCATAAAATATGAAAATGAATTGAATAATTCTCTCACTTATTGGAGAATGATTCCTTTCAAGGCCCGTCTTATTAAAAAAACTCATACATAAATAAAATGTGATGCTTGAAAGCACATATTGGAATTTAATCCAAAATCTAATGCCATTGAATACATTATACATACCTAGCAAAAGATGTTTTAAAAGAAATTAAAATGGAAATATTGCGTGCATTTAATAACAAAATATTCATGCAAATGACAAAAATTGAAAATTAAATATGGATATTTTCCAAGTCTGCTCACATAAGATAACTTTTAAATTCAATTTTAATATCTCGAAAAGTGTGCAAATGCATCATAGAAATACACAATTTATGCGAGTGCATCATTTATCCATTGAAAATTGTGGATACCATGCAAGATGCACCAAAAATGATGCAAGTGTACTATGTAAATACACTAAAAATCATACAAGGGCATCAAAAAGCTTGTAAGATGTTCCAAAAAACTGAAAATAATTTTATCAGCTTGTTCTTTGAGGAACATGCTAAATTGTTAAACCTAAAGTCAGATAATACTGCGTAGATCAAAAATAAGATGAACTCAAATTTACCTCGCATTGAGAAACATGCAATTGCTCTAATAGATGTACAATTATGTCAAACTTTACTATTTTTTTTTAAATTAGACTTTTCAACATATTACTTGCATATTTTCAAGCGTAAGGGTGGAAAACTCACTTTTCAAGTCTGATTCTCCATGTTTTATGGATTAGAGTTGATGAGACTTCCCTCTTGTGACAAATATTAATGTAATAAATTTGAAATGATAGTGGTAAAAAAATTTTTTATTTTTTTTTTCGTCCTCATCACAATCTAAGCAAGTTAATCATCTGATTAGGAGCTTTGTATTTGGCTTGAAATCCACAAAATTATTGTCTTTCATTTTCATGCAACCTTCAAGGCCTTCTTACAAAGAGATTCATTTTAAAATAAAAACTCCCAGCATTAATACAATCATTAAATATAATAATGAGTTTTAACCTATGGATCGTATGCTCTATATATGGAGATAGAGTTGACAAAGTTTATGGTGTGATGGATTCTGTAATATATTCAAATTATGTAAATCATAGTCCTAATCCATTGCAAATAATTACAAATAAGCAGAGTTAATAAAGTTAAAATGAAAAGTTAAAGTTTTTTGAATACACCAATAATACACTGATGATGGCCATATTCATAGAGAACATAAACTAGAGAGGATATTATTATTAAAATGCCCTCAATTCTTAAGCAATTCATTTGGCCTAAATTCAAATAATAAAAAAATATCAAGAAAATTATAAAATTTATAACATTTAAGTGAAATTTGTCACTAAGCTAAAATCTATAATTCATCTACTTTCCACTATAGTTTATTGAGAGTGGCAAATTTAAACTTAACTTAAACTTACAAATGATCTAATGTTATATTGAGGTTTATTTCTATGATTATTCAAACACTCATTCTAGTAAGGGCTTTGAGCATGTTTTTTTTATTTGTTGTTGTCATTAAATGACATCGCAAAATTGAATAATTTAGATTGGGACTCTTGACTTAGCAGTTAGTTGTAAAATGATATCATTAAATTACAATCATTGTAAGGACTCATAAGTTCTCTAATGTCTCAAATCTCTGGTGTGGTGAATTATTGTGTACACTTGATAGGGCATAAAGTTTGTTGTTAGCTGAATTCAACTTAAAGTAACTTAGAAAAATACCTATCTCAGGTTTACAAAAGTCCTCTCAAATGATGCAACCCATACCCATTGATAATGATCATTTAATAATTAAGTAAACTAGGGTTCATGATAATCTGGGCAACAGATTCATGAGAACTTGATTGAGTTCATCATTATTCTTACCAATTGTTCTAAACCAAAGATGAAGATTTCCATCTTAAAACTAAATTTACTCGTACCATATATATTAAACACTTGGCAGCTATCGAAAAGGCTAATTAAAAGTATGCTCTTATTATCATGGGGGATAATTAATCATAAAGGTTTACATTTCTAAGAAACTTGGAGTCAAATCTTAAAGTCTTTATAAAATGGGAGTGGAATCTCTAGATAGTATCTTATTTCAAATCAAGTCCGCCCTTTTGAAAATTTGAATCGAAGCACAAACCCTTTCATGAAAAGTCGAGCCCACAAATTAGCTCTATAGAAAATTAACCTAATTTTTTTTCCATCCGAAATCATTGTTATTGATCCTCTAATGGAGTTATCCTTTGATCTCATTACTAACTTAGAGTCCAAGTTGCTTTTAGATTCAAATGGTAGCTTACTAATTATTGTAGCCCAACAAGATGGAAATTTTGAATGAGAATTTTGACTTTATATGCCTCATGATGCATGTTGGCTAAATATCCCTGTCTATGATGCATCGATATGAATATTGGGACATAGGCATGATACGTCGTAGTTATCAAACACATTTATTATTAAAAATTTAGAACACCGACATATGTTTGATACAACATTATAATATTTTTTTTGGATTTAAGACCAAATTGGTCCCTAAACTATTTATGAAGGACCAATTTAGTCCATAAGGAGGATTAATTTGGTGACTATTTGATGAGATCAAGTTGGTGCTGGTGTGCATGAATGAAAATGAGAAGAGGGTATTGTTTATTAGTTATCTACTTATTTTTATTTTTTGTTATTCCGAAAATGCCCTGCAATATTTATTATTTCTCTACAACTTTTCGTTAAATTTTAAAAGGAAGGACCAACTCGGTCCCTGATCAAATAGTCAAGGGACCAAATTGGTTATTTTGTTTAATCTGGGACTAAATTGATCCTTCATAAATAGTTGAGGGACCAATTTGGTCCTATACCCTATTTTTTTCCTAAAAATTAAAATAATGATATTATAGTTACATAAATTAAATAAATATGAAGTGAATTCACATAATAATAAATTTATTTATAAGCAAAATTACTCATTTTGTTAAAAATAGAAAGTAAATATTATTAAAATTTAAATAGATTTAAGGAATATATATTTAGTGTTGAGTAGCTATTGAGTTATATAAGTAATATATTTTAATATATAATAGATTATTTAAATTATGTATTCTCTGCAATGTACTTTTAAAGTTAAAATTTAGCATACAGGACATGTGTGTCAGACATAAGTGCTCAATTTTTCTTTTAAATTGGACACATAGATGTCATATTTGACATGTGTCAAGAAAGTGCACATATCATGTACATGTTTAACATGTCACGCTCATTATTTGAAATGTCAGTACATTATAGATTTCTGTTATATATTTTTTTGGAGCAACATGCTCAAAAGTTTATTTTGGACAAAACTACTCTCGATGAAGGAGAATCTTTTGTTTTGGTGGATTGCTTATTAAAGTTAAATCCCGCCAAACTTGGTTTAAATTAGATTCAAACCTAACTTTGAACATAATTCGTACTTGAGTTCAAATCATGTTTGAATTGAGGGGAAGATGGTTCAAATTGGAATTGTCTGCTGCCACACATGTCAAATCATTGTTCTATCATTTTGTTGCCATCGCATCCTTCAGCGATCTCTCCACTATGATCTTTGATGTTTTTCCTTCATTTAGTTTGGCCCAACTATATTATCTTATCACTTTTCTACTCTAGTAAAGGTGTTGTGTTGACCGTTAAAGTTGAGCATGAAGTAGTTGGGTCATGGCTATATCTTTATTTTCTTATTCAAGAGTTATGACTATTTTAAAGTTGCCAATGTGATCGGAAACGAGGACCATCTCCTAGTCATGGAGGTCAGTGTGTGATTCCGTGGAACTTGGTAGTAGGGAGAAATGATTAGAGTTCAGCATAGTAAGGGATTAAGCCCATAGAGAAGAGAGGAATATGAGAGAAGTATAGAGACAATCGCAAATATTATTCTACTTTTTAAATTTATTAGTTAGGGGAATGCGGATATATGGGAAACAAGAGAAGACGACATTCTACAAATGTCTCCAATTTTATCAAATCAAATTTAATTGGTTGATCAAATATGAAATTAAAATTAAATGTCATGGATCATGGCGGAGAGGTCGTCGATGGATTTGTCGGAGATGAAATGGAGGGAGAGGGATTTTGAGTAGGTGTTGTGGTGGAGGTGATCTTCTCCTCACACAATCATAGTTTGAACCTGATTATAACATGGTTTGAACCAATGTTCATGTAGTGTTTGAATCAATTTTGAATTTTGGTTTGAATCAAATTTGAATTAGTTCGAATTTTGAACCAGTTGTGGACTTCTTTGGCTTCAATAAACAGTCTGTAAATACACGAGATTTTTTATCATTTGGGATAACTTCGTCCAAAATGAATTTTAACATATTTCTCCAAGAAACATAGACGTGAATTTTTGGCCAATTACATTTATTATGAGACATAAAAAGTGAATTTCCCCTTTCAAATCCTATTTTCCAAGAGTAATAAACAAGAAATTTTATTGTCACTTTCCAATATTTATGGCTTCGAGCAAGGACACAAATGAGAGCTTATTATGGATTTCTTAGCCTATCAAACGTACACCTTCTATTTTATATTTTTATTGTTAATCTTAATTGTCTTCTTGTTTTTACATTGTAATTGATGTTTGTGTACTCATTTTGTTAGCTGGTTACAATAGTTTGCTTCAAACCAAAAGATAATGATGCATTAATCAACGCTTCGATGGACCCTACGCTTTCTGGAGCTTCATACACCTGTTATGCCTTTTTTTAAACAATGAATTTTTAAGAGACTAATTTTGTAAGTTCCTCTCCGTCTGTGAAAAGAGACTTATCCTGGACGAGAAGCTTTAACACATCCTTTAACGTTAGTATGTGAAATTATTTATATTGTGACTTCTCTAACAGGTACCGTGTTTTGAAACCTCAAAACAGCATGCTGGATAGTCAAGAACAAAACATGTGTTTTGTGCATCTATCACATGCAGTATGCTAAACGCATCATTTCTGCCTGGCATTATTTCAGTCATCAATCTATTACTTCGATGTAAAAATTGTTATTCATTATCTACTAATTATTAAGGAAAAGCTAAGTGCTGCTTATACTAAGAAGCTCCTTAAGGCAGCAAACTTCTGCATCATATTAAACTTCTATTGGTAATTGAAAGTGAAGAATAAACATAGATCTTGTCTTGTGCATCATATCTTTCATCTGAACAGTTCATACTTTATTTTAAAGCTGGATAATCTAAGTTGTTTACTTAATAAAATCTTGTCAATTATCAAACAGTTAAATTATCAAAATGAATACACTCCCAGGGGATGCTTTTAAAATGCCAGAGATGCATTTAAAAGGTCTTCATTAATGGGTGTAATGGTGAAATGGTATTCATGGAATGATCAGCCTAGTTTGAATGTTTTTCCTTGGTGAAAAATCCAATGATATTTTAGTAATTTTAATTTGTATTCACTGGAAATTGATTGATAGTTTCTTGGGATTTCTTTTGTAATTACAACTTGGTGACAACTACTTTAAAAAATGTTTTACTTAATTTGGGCTATTGTTTATTTTTTTGAGATGAAAATTTCATATTTTATTTCAGGACCGTATCACATTATTGTTGTGTGATTATCGCCAACTTCCAAGCTCTCAAAAATATGACAGGATTATATCTTGGTATTGTCAACAACTAATTTCGTACTCATGTCAACATATTTATATTTTTTCTTTCTAGAAAGCTTGAACATGGTGATCTGAAATATTCTGTACTGATTGCTTTTTCATAATGCAGGTCGTTGCTTTTATTACAGTATGATTTATATTTTGTATTGTAACCACACAATCAATTAAGACCTTGTATATAGTTGAGTTCAAAGTTAACAGTCTTGGAGAGTGGGTGGAGATTCTGTAAGCATGAAATTGAGCTATAACAAATCTCAAGCAAAAACAGATATGTCTAAACATTAAAACGTAGATGCTCATGCTTTATGTTATGAGATTTCTTAAACAAATTCAAGTATCACTTGATCAAACATTCAAAATGTTTTTCACAAGTGGCTTTTCCAGAGACATTGTTTGTCATTTATGGGGATTTAATAAGAGCAAAGGATAGATAAATCTGGATATACAAAATCATGATAAAATTGTAAATTGTTTGAGGGTGTGTTGCTTAAAAAAATTAAATGACTTTTTTTTTAAAGTTTTTGTCTAGTCCCTATAGTAATTTCTTAGTGTCTTCTCTTGAATGAACTTGAAACTTTCCAATGATTATAAGTTTCCAACGTCCTCATGTTTAGGTAAAGATTAACTCCTTTAAAGCATTATTAGTCTGCTACATTTCATCACCTGTTTGACAACCGAGCAATTTTACTTGAAGTTTCAACCCAAGATAATGGAGACGAAGGATTCATGTAGCCGACCCCACCTAGTGAGATTAAGGCTTGTTGTTGTTGTTGTTGTTGTTGTTTCAACCCAAGATAGATGTGAAATGAAAATGTTGGAAGCATGGTGTAAAAAATAGTTTAACAACATTCTTAGAATTAATTTTCATGCTTAATAATTTATAATTGGGTTGGAGATATTAACTTGAAACTAGGCTAAGTTCTATAAAACCATATAACTCATTGACAATGGAGCCAACTACTTCTACGACATTAGGATTAGTGAAAATAAAAATAACTATAGTTTAGCTAACAGAGGCTACTAACTATGGAATCCTTACTCTTCTGTAGGGCAAACTATAAAAAAATCTGTTTAGGATCCCTAGCAACTAACAAAATACCGGACTGACTTTATAATTCGAAGATCATGTTGACCTAAATCATCCCAGCAGACTGACATGCAAAAATTACACGTGTATCTTTTAATTCAGTAATATACTTTCAAATTGTAGTTTCTGTCAATGATTAACCCACAAAAATGATTGGAAGGTGTTTGATTGTTGCATTTTGTTGAAATTTGAATTGTAAAATAGCACCTAAATTAAGGAATTTATGGGTTTTCCTGGTAGATTATTAGAAGATTTTATGTTTTCCCCTATTTACTTCTTACTTGTATTAGAAGATTTGATTTGTTGTGTTGATAGGAAAGGAACGTTGTCCTTGCCATAAATAGTATCAATGGAATAAAATATTCTTCCATTCAATTCTTTTAATTTTTTTATGGTATGAGTGAAACGGGCCTTTTTTTGTTTTCTGCAATTCATATCCTTAGACATTTTCAACCCCGCTTTTCTTGCATCACAACCATTTTCGATGCATAGGCCTCCCTTGTGTTGCCTTTGAAAACCAGCCTGGGCCTGGAGCAGCGAGACTGTGGTCGTCTCTTCTTGGCATTGCTATGCAGCGCCACTTCAGGCCATCTTCCACTGGTAAATCTCACAGAGCAGCTTCACTTCCTTGAACGAATCATTTATGAATTCCCATTAGTCTGATCTTATGCAAACTCAATTGGCCTCTACTTGAAGTGAAGATCTGTCATCATTTCTCTGGATTACATCATCTTTCTCAAAGCATCGATGAACTCATGTGCTTTTGTCAAGAAGAACGTTGATATGAAACACTAGTCTTGTGACATTGCCAAATATTTCATTTTTACCGCCAGTAATTTTAACACTGAACGCAAGAACAAGATCAACTAAAATCTTCACCATTCTTGCATCAGTGGCCTTGCATAGTTCTTGCTCTCCAACCTACAGCATCTTTACCCTTCATCTTGGATAGCCAAGCCATTTGTTACTTCTGTCCTCTTGTAGAAATCATCACTGAGCTTTCCTTCTTATTTGACCTAATTTGACATGGCCATCAATAAAGCTTCATTTTTGAAGTGACATCTGGTTAAGAAACCTTTATTCCACTTTCTATTGAAGGATCTGTGAGTAGTTTCTTGTTTTTAGAAGCCTCAAACTAAATTGCTGCAATTAATATCTTAGATCATTAATTTTATAACAAATGAAATAGAAAAAAATTTCTACTTTATGACACAGAATAATAGATTTGGGATGCGACTAAAGGAACTTATTCGAGTTTTGAAAATTCATTGGAACTATTTTTAGTAGAAAATATTTTTAAAAACTTGAGCAGGTAGACTCCTCTATTACCCAACATTATAATTCTTTACGTGCCATGATGTCTCGGTCTATTTGAGTGCATGAGTTGAAGTTTTAGATGAAACGTAGTATGGACAATGTCGAGAAGAATCGTTTATTTAAATTTTCAATGAAGTCAGAGAAGGATTTTGATGACGTAGAAGTTTTAGTAACAATTCCATTGCCCGTAGTTCAAGAAGTTTTTCGAAGGTTGGGTTTGCTCCGACCATTCATGGTACCAACAACCTCTAAATTTATATTTCAAGAAAAAAACCTCTAATTTCTAACAAAAAATGACAGAAGGGATGATCTTGGCATGATCGTTATTGCAAATTAGGTCACACCAAAAATGCTTGAATTCTTTTTTGTATGCATATGTTTTGATATGATCGAGACACTAATATATCGTAGAAGTAAATATTAATTTACATGTTAGATATAATGTAGGAATTTATGATATGAATGTAAATTTTTCAAAACAAATGTTAATAAAAAAATATAAAAGAAAACTGAACTCTCTAGTCGACTTTATCTCCTAAACTCCATCTATTGTGAATCCATGCACATTGCTCTCTCACAAGTTATCTCGTGTTCCTCTCTCATTTTCCCAAAACCCAAGCTCCTCTTTTCTTCCTCTCTGAACCAATCTGACCCGGATGCTGCAGGTAGCGCTCGCAGGGTATCTCATGTAGGGGGAACTTACCCCTGATTTTTAGGCCGGTTCAATTGAAATAGAAACAATCGGTCTAACCCTCTTTCTTTACTCTAGTTCAATTATCCTAGATTAGGGTTTATTAATGTTGATATGAATAAGTTTTTATGTTTTTTAGAGTTTAGTTTTGCTAGAAGTTTTGTATCAGAGATAATTTTTTCTGCTTTTCTCTTTTCTACATGTATCCAAACCTCGCAAGTAGTGCCTTGGGTTGTATCTTGCGATGGAGAAAGAACAACTTGGAAGGTAATAACCACTCGATTTTTTAGACATCCTATTTGTTGTTTTGCAAGTAGAATTTCTCAAAACAATAGGTAATAACCTTTTAGAATCTCAATACAACATTTCCCCCTCCTTATTGATTCGAGGTAATCTATTGACTCGCCTAGAGCAGTATAATTTGGTAGCAAAGTCAAATTATTCTTTAGCTACCTAGGGTTTCGTGCAATCAAAATCAAACTCAAAGATCTACCATCACTAACCTTTTTGTCTCTCAAATCACCCTCCACTTTTCAAAAATAGCCTAAAATCATTCCAAAATTCAACCTTTTTCTCTTCAAATATTAAAATTTTTTCCCTTTACTATCAAATCCGAAAATTAGCAACCAAAATCCCCATTTTCCTCTAAAAATCGAAATCCTAATATGATTTATTCAACATGCACTTGTCACACCCCAGGATGACCTATCTTGGGTGGTCGGTGTATAACGAATAGGATACTCGATTGGACGGATTAAGCGTTTCGGCCGTCTTCTACGAGCAAGCAGATATCTAATCAAATCATCACTAAACTATTATTCATATACTACTTAACTTAATTCATATCACAATTCTTGGGCGTAAATCTTAAGTTTGTAAATAATAAATCTGAGACTAAAGACATTTAATTTATGCGTACTAAAAGCGCTTTCTTCCCAAAACTCTGATTCAACAAACAGACCCGCATTTCGTCTTTTCCGAAATTTTCAATCCAGAATCATCTAAAAGCAGTGAGACAGAATCTTAAAACAAGCTCGAGTCTGACGGTAGAAACAATGCGTATGTATGTAAATCTAATTTGGTAAAAGCTGTAGGTAAGCAAGCGGTAATGTAATTCACGATATGGTGGTCTTTGCAATGTAACAATATAACTGAATAATATGCTGTAAGTTCATCGTATCAATCGATGTCGAGCAGTGATTTTCATTTGATTTTATATCAAATCATTTTCTAGAAATGTCATTTATAATTTGGTTTTGACTTTTCATTCATAATTCACCCGTCGACTAAAAGCAGGTAAGGCGGTACATACATACTAATAGCCACGAGGTTGGACACTGCGTCCCTCAAAATGCGAGTCGGATCTAAGATCCTAATCACGGCCATCTCGTCGAGCTTTCTTTTATCTGCCTCGCATACATCCTATCACAATTTTCCGACATTTCCTTTGTCACATTCTGCGCTTTACGTGTATTAAAACATTTTATATGCTGAAATATCTTTGAAATAAGCTTATAATCATTTGTAAATCGATGTTATCGAGGAATAATAAGCGTTGTATTTACATTCATATGACGATACATTCATGACAAAAATCTATGTCGTTCATACAATTTATCTGAAGCGGTAGAAGCGATTGGCATACATAGGCATGGCGAATTTACATTAGCGATTATATCTCATTATGGGTCAATACAGGTGTCATTGATCTCGATTCCTCCTCTACATAATGAAATAACTCTTCAAACGCTTCTATTCGTAAATGAAACATAATTAACACCAATCTTACCTTGATCTCTCCTAAGCTTTGGAAACGGTCGACTCAAAGTAATCTCCAAAGAAATCTCCTAATTAATTACACCTTAAATTAAAAACTAAAATTAGCAAAATGTCAATTCTAAACCCCGTTTTCTTTACTACATAATTCTACAACTCACTAGCGTTCAAAACTCAATCCGCGTTTCAACATCAAGGAAGTGAAAGAAAAGGGATAGGAAAGAAATTACTTAAAACTTCCTAAGTTTCCCGTCGTGAGCAGAATTCCCTGAGCCGATCGGTTCCTGATTTCCCAAGCCGAAGCGACGGATTTCCCAACCCGTCGGTTCATGGGGCGACTGCGGCGTCGGCGAAGAAATCGGGCTTCCAGTCGGAGTCCAGTGAAGGGTTCTCGACGTCTGAGGAGGTCCGTCGAGATCTGCCGAGGAAGGGACGTCGGTTCTGCTTCCACGTGTCCGGGGCGAAAATGCGTCGATCTGAAGCCAAGGAAGGAAAGGAGGAAAGCGAAGAACTCATGGCGTGTGATAAATGGGCATGCTATGGAAGGAAATAAAATTATACCTTCGATCGATACACGCGTCGAGTGCTTTAATCCCGCCGTTGCATGCGAAGTAAAGTGGATTTGCTACAATAAGTGTTACAGTATCAACGGGTTAATTAGCTTAAACAATAATTAATTAGGAAATAATTAATTGGATATTACACCACTAAGGAGAAATATCCAACAAGGAGTCTCAGAGTTTTTTTTGGAAGATATATAGCAAGAGATCCTCCAATTACGGCGGAGGCTCATTAAAGTTGAAGGGAGGCGGCAAATTGAAGCTCAAATTAGCGGTGATCAATCAAATGAAGAACAAAAAGAGAGTCACTTCTATCAGTTCAACTCCAGTGAAGAAGAACTCATGCCTCATCAATATGACGTTGTATATAGAAGAAGGTAGTGTACAAAGAAGCATGATCTTAGGTTGAAGGTTGGCATCCTCCTTTTTGAGGGATGTATGGATCTAGATGACTTCATTTAGTGGCTTCAAATTGCAGAACAAATCCTTCAATATGAAGATATTTAAGATGATAGGAAGGTCAAATTGGCTGCCACCAAACTAAGAAGAGCGCTTCATTATGGTGAGAGAATTTGAAGCATGTGAGACAATGCAAATGTAGAAGCAAAATCACTATGTGGTTTAAAATGAAGGAGTTATAGCATAAGTACCTTCTTGCACACTACAGACAAGATGTCTTCTTGAGGCTTCATAATCTGCGTCAAGGAGAGCCGACTATTGGGGAGTATATAGTTGAATTTGAGCAACTTATGTTGAAAAGTGACTTGGTGCAACTAAAGGAGAACACAATTTCCATATATTTGGGAGGATTGAAGTTTTCTATTAGCAACGTGTGCAGTTTTTGCTGTATTAGATCCTGATTAATCTGGAGACATTGGCTTTGAAGGTGAAAAGATAACACAAGAATATCAGAGTACTCTACCCTTCAAACAAAGTTCAACCCCATGGTCTAATAGCAAGAATACACCTCTTGGAGGTGTAAAGTTTGCTCCATGTGAGGAAAAAGTAGCTCAGGATGTGAAGAAGGGTGAGAGGACCGGTACATCCTAATTGCTCAAGGAAAATGACTCGAAGTTTCCGTCTTCTAGAACGTTAGAGAATTCATTCTTCATGAGGCAAATTGATTTTTATTTAACCAGATTTTCCCAAATATTTTGTTGGAATTTATTTATATCTAGATTCTACTTCCTATGGATGCAAGAATTTATAGGTAATTACTCCTCTTATTGCAGTAGTTGGGTACTCTCGATTAATGTTGGATTTAGGTATTAACCTAGTGTGAATCACTATTTAGTGATATTGTGTGAATGCCTATCTGGGGGTAAATGAAAGTAGTCCTTATCAAGATCTCATGGTTTCGTCATTTCGGGACCATTGTTATTCCAACATACTAACATCATAGGGTTATTAACTCTAATGTTTAGGGAACCTGATTAGTAGTCATAGCTTGCCTCATCATAGGAATCCCAAGTAGATTAGAGTTTTGCATGTGTTTATTGAATTATTTATTCTAAACTTAGTTTGTAAGTTTGCTTGATCATTTAGTCTTATAATTTTGTCCTTTAGACAAAACGATTTAAGAATTTTATGAGATAAGTAGGATATGCATCCATTGTAGGGCTAGTGTTAAATGAAGCCTGTCTTGTAGACATGAACTGAGCTTATATTCATTGGAATGCCTAATTGAGTTAGACTTACTTCCATTAGAAGGTCAAAGATGCGAGTGAAGTTTTCCTTGCAAACATATGTTGAGCTTACATTCGTTGGAATGCCAGTTATTAAGTGTGGGATTTGCTTTACGAATATAGGTTGGGTTTAATGTGAAGTTCGCCTTGTGGATATGAATTGAATTTACATCCGTTGGAAAGCCTAGTTGAGTTTGAGTTTGTTTTACGAATATAGATTGAGCTTACATCCATTAGAATATCGTGTTTAAATGTAAAATTCATTTTATGAAAATAAATTGGGCTTACATGTTGAAATGCCGATGTTTGATGTTGAATTGGTTTTCTGAAAATAAACTTGGCTTATTTCTATTATAGAATGTCATAGATGTGAATAGTGTTTGCCTTGCTAACGCAGATTAGACTTAAATTTTTTAGGAAACCTTTTATTAAATATGAAATTTCATTTTTACTAAGACATATTGGGCTTATATACATTAAAATTCTAGTTGAACTTACATCCATTGGATGGTCGTTGTTGATTTTGTAATCACTTTATAATCAAAGCAACCTAATATTTAGCTTATTTAATTATTTTTAGAGAATGATTAGATTACATGTAGATATTTGACGTATTATATTCAATTAATCGAATGATTAATGATTATTTATGATAACATTTGAACGTGTTGTTCGCTGGTCTTTTTAAAGTCAATTTTTTTCATCTTGTTAATTTTATAGAATTTGCCACATAGGCAAACTAATTATGAATTACTATGTGCTTGAATTCATTAGAGAATAATGATTTATGTTTAAATTTTAAATATACAATCTTTATTAAGTTATATTATTTTAATGTGAGAGAACGAGGAGGTTATAGCCCATTTAATTCAAGGATTCCTTTATTTTATTAAAAATATTCTAAGTATATTTTTCTTGTTAAATTTTAAAAGTATATCATCTTAACAATACTACGTTTTGTGAAATTTAGTGTGATCGACGCTCTTCTCCTTTCGCTCCAGCTGAAGATCAATGAAGGAAGGATTTCATCTTTTGCTGGACCCAAGATCGACTTCACAGGTCTTCGTAAATTTTTCGGTTAGACTCAAGATCAATGTGCATGAGTCTTATTAACTTGTATTTATTTTATTTTTTAAATAATTTTAAATTGTGTAGTTTTACAAAATTTTGATATCATGACATCTTAACAGTGCTGTATTTTGTGAATTTAGCGCGATCGATGCTCTTCTCCTTTGCTACGGACCTAAGATCAATGGAAGAAGGTTTTTATCTTTTGTTAAACCTAATATCAACAACAGAGGTTTTCATAATTTTTTTAGTCCGATCCAAGTTCAACGTGCACGGGTCTCCAAATTTTTAAACTATAAAAAAATATTTTCAAATTTTTTTTAGATTAACAGTTATTATTACCTTAAAGCCTTAAAAATTTCCCAAAATGCCCTCCAAACTATCATCAAAAGGCTCGACTATGGCTTGGTTAAGGCTTCAGTCGGCCTCTTTCACATAACAGAGCTTTGGTCTCTCTTCTAAGCACAATAGGGCTCTTGATCTCCCACTCTTCCCTCGGTTTCTCTCTCTCTCTCTCGCGCGCGCATCAAGGTAGGGCTCGGCCGACCCCCCACTCTTTATAGCTGATTCTTCCTTCCAAGCCACTCTCTTATATTTGGAGATCATGGGTAATATGGTTGAAGCGGTGTGAGTGTGATCATGGTTGGATGTGGGATTGTGGGGTTGACATGGGTTGTCGTGGTCGATGTGAGATTGACCACATCTAGGATTCGGATTTTTCCCTCTTCTTTTTTGTTTCATTTCAGTTGCAAAAATCAAGCACTTTCCTAGCTAGGAAATGTTTGAAGTGTTTTGGCTATGGGCATATTGCATCTAGTTGCTCAAGCAAAAGTTTGATCCTTTTTACTAAGCAAAGAGCAGTTGAGTTGAAGGAAGAGGAGTCAGCTGAAGATGTATTAGATGATTAGTATCAGCTTATTGTCGATGATGTAGAGATGCTTGTAGTTTAGAGGGTTTCCTAATCCAACCCAAAATGGAACAATAGTGATTGAGGCATAACATCTTCCATACTCGATGCACTATGAATAAAAAGGTATGCAGTTTTATTTTTGATTGAGATAGTTGTGAGAATATGATGTCTACCTATATGATGGACAAGTTAAGCTTGTCCATCGAGAAGCACACCCAACCATATTTCCTTGGTTAAAAAAGGCAAATGAGATTTGTGTTGACAAAAGGTGTTCAGTGGAGTTCTCCATCAAGGATAGGTTGTAGGAGCAGGTTTGGTGCGATGTAGTACCTATAGATGCTTGTCACATACTTCTAGATAGGTCCTAACAGTATGATAGGAGGACTATACATGAACACATATTTATTTACTAAGGAAGAGAAGCACATCTATTCTTACCTTGAAAGGAGTCCGAGATGATGGATGCTCAATCTGGGAAGGAATCCATAATCCCTCGTGCTCCCTTTATGAAGGCCATAAGAAGCACCCTTGGGACTAGCATTAGTAGTGCTACAAGGTAGAGAGATTGAGACACTAGCACCCGATGAATTACAGCTATGCTAGCAGAGTTGCAAGATGCTTTGACATACACTTTATTGGTTGAATTACCATCACTGTGGGATATTTAACATGTTATAGATCTCATCCAAGATCGGTGCTCTCCAACCGACCTGCTTACTGCATGCAACTAGTTGAGTACGAGGAGCTTCAGAGACATGTGGAGGATTTGATTTCTAGAGGATTGATGCGTCAGAGTACTAGCCTATGTATTGTTTCAGCCCTTATTGTGCCCAAGAAGGATGGCTCTTGGCATATGTGTATTAATAGCAGAGTTGTGAATAAAATTACTTTCAAATATAAGTTCTTAATTTTATGCTTTGATAGTTTATTAGATCAATTGCATGGTGCTACTACCTTCTTCAAAATTGATTTGCGTAGCGGCTACCATTAGATCAAAATGAGATTTGAGGATGAGTGGAAGATAGTTTTCAAGACATGAGATGGGTTATATGAGTGGAAAATCATGCATTTTGGTTTGTCCAATTCTTCGAGCACCTTCATGCAGCTGATGACTAGGTTTTTCAATCATTCATTGGAAAATTTATTGTTGTCTACTTTGATGATATTTTGGTGTGAGTCATTTTATTGATGATCATCGACATCATCTGCATCATATATATTTTTAGCTATTGGTGTTGAGTTGGATCCCTCAAAGGTGGAGGCCATTGTGAGCTGGCTCAGCCCACAGTCATTCACTCTTGTATTCCAGTTTCATGGCTTCACTTTTTCTCTTATAGGAGATTCATGAGGAACTTTAGCTCTATAGTAAAACGATTAATGGAGCTATTGAAGAAGGACAAGTTTTCATGATTATATGAAACACAAGCTAGCTTTGAGGCATGGAAACATGTCACTCAGGTGCCCATTCTAGCTATGCTTGATTTCAACCAAGTGTTTGACATGAAATGTGATGCCTCCAATGTTGGGATTGGAGCAATTTTGAGTCAAGATGGTCATCCCATAGCCTACTTTAGTGAGAAGTTAAATGATTCCAATCGAAAGTAGTCTATTTACGGCAAGAGTTCTATGTTATAGTGAGAGCCCTCAGCCATTAGAGGCATTATTTGTTAGTTAGTGAGTTCACTCTCTACATTGATCATGAGGCTTTGAGATTCTTGAATAGCTAGAACAAGTTGAAGGGTGGACACACATCTTGGGTGGAGTTCATATCATTTTTTTTCATTTTGTGCTTAAGCACAAATCAGGAAGTCATAATAAGGTAGCAGATGCTTTGAGTCGGTGGCATCTATTGGTCATTACTATGTAGTCTAAGATCATGGGGTCTAAAGTATATAGGTTGATGAGGATTTTCAAGAGATTTTGGCTCATTATTTGGAGAAGCCATGTGGCATATTATATAGTTGATGGTTACTTGTTCTATCAGAACAAGTTGTGCATTCTTAGGTGCTCCTATTCTACAAGAGTGTCATAGTGGCAGGATGGCAAGACATTGGCAAGGATAAGACTATGTTTTTAGTTAAAGAGAGCTTTTATTGGTCCAGGATGGTTAGAGATGTGGAGAGACATGTTTGTTAGTGCAAAGTATGCCATTTAATTAAGACTCAAGGTTAGAATATGGGCCTCTACACTCCACTTCCTATCCCAAAGTTGCCTTGGGTGGATGTGAGAATGGATTTCCTTGCGATCTCCCTCAAACACAACAAAATAAAGATTTAATTATGATAGTGGTGGATCAATTTTCTAAGATGGAGCATTTAGTTTAGTGCCACAAGATGATGGATGCTTCACATATTATTGATCTTTACTTCAGGGAGGTAGTGCACCTTCATGGAATTCCCAAGACTATTTCATTAGATCAGGAAGTGATATTTCATGTCACTCTTGGAGGATTTTATGGGTCAAGCTAGGTACAAAACTCAAATTCAATTCCACAGTACACCCTCAGGCAAATGCAAAAGGAGGTAATGAAGTGCTGGATGCTTGTCTGAAATCGATGAAGGATTGGTGTGATCTCGTGCAGAAGAAGATTGAAGAGGGGTGTTCGATGAGCTAGGGAGTTGCTAGTTCTATGGTGTTGTGTGCATGGGGTCACGCGTGAGAGGAGAATCAAGAGGGGATCGTGTGAGGCTTGTAGATGAGGGAGAGCATGGGCTGGGTAATGGAGATGAAAGAGGGAGTCGAGAGTGTTGAGGGCAACAAGTAGAGGAGGTTGATGCAGATGCATGTAGCTCAAGAAGGTGAGGAGGAGATTAGGAGAGAGCTGCGAGGAAGACGGGAGAGGGAGAGCATCATAGGAGGGAAGCTCGTTATTGCATGCAAACTGAAGAGCTCTGTGTGAATAGGGGATCATGATTATGCTAGTTTTTGTTTGTTTTTTTTGTTTGTCATTTTTTTTTAACAGGAGATGAGTAGGAATAAGAGCAAGTGAGATGGATGTAGGTGCAAGAGATTTTATTTTTCTTTATTTTTGTATACATTTATATATATGATAAGATTCAGTATAAAATGATATTAAATATACATATAATTTTAAGAAAAGATAATTATCTTTAACTTGATTTTTTATTATTTTTACTCAATTTATAATTATAATGTTAGTAATTAAAGATACTCATTTACTTCCAATTACTTTTAATAATTATAATTTAATCTTAAGTTAATTATGATTTCATTTTAGGGTAAGTTTTTTAAAATTATAATAATAAAATGCAGATAATGATATAATTATAATTTTAATTAAAAAGTAGTTGCTTTTACTTCAACTTAGTTTAATATAAATATGCATGTATTTATATTGACAATATAATATATTATTATTATTATATATATATATATATATATATATAAATTAATTTTAAATTAGTCTAATCTAACAATAGCAATTGTTTTAATTAATATATATTCATATATATTTAATAGACGAGTATTTAATATTATTCCATTTGGTTTCAATTTTGACTTGATTTAATTTATTAGATAATTGTGATGATTTTTTATAATAATAATAATACTTTTTGTCATTTATTCTTGATGATCATTGTCACGTGCCTCGATTCAAGTGTCATTGGACTTGTGCATAAGTAATTTTTGTGTGTTGCATTCATGTGGGGATCTAGGCAATAAAAATGTCGTTACTAGGCCATTTTGATGTCGCAAACATGTTGGCGCAATTTGTTTTGCAAACGGACTTCATTTAGACAATTTCAATGGTAGTTGAAGTGACCTCTGCTCAATTTGTGTGACTCTCATCCACAGCCCATAATGGTAAGTTTGCTTGATCAAATTGAATGCCAAAGGTCTCATTTGATAGTTTTTAATGTTCGGAATGTATCAACGTAATATGTTTCTTAAATAGTTGATGTTTGGGGAATTTTGGTGGTGATTGGGTTACCTTGATTCTGATTTACATGAAATTGTATTCATCTTGCATCTTCTTCTTTTTTTGAATCAATTGAAGACATTCTTCTTGATAATTTTGACAATCCGGATGAGCTAGTGAAGTCTATTTTTTGAATGAGCGATATTTGAGCAACTTTGATCGCAGTTAAAATGTTTTCAGATGTGGTTCACTCTATGTCTTGATTGTCATTCATCGACAATGATCTTTATTAAGTCTTCATGAAAATATCTCCTAATTGTCAGATATTTGCCACATTAACTAAAGTTTGCAAATTTAAATGGTCATTGTGTCGCTTAATGCAATCAACATAAGCTTTTTCAATAGATTTACTAAAATGGTCAAACATATAAGCATATTCACTGTTAACCTGATCACACTCTTTGTTAAGAAATCACTTAGAGGTAAAACTATTGTTCTATTTTTTTTTTTTTTTAATGTAAATGTCATTGTTCTAGTAGGAGATTTTACTGAAGAAATTATTTGACTCAAGACACTCGTACCCAAGGAATTTGAGATTGAAGACTTAGGAAATCTTAAATAATTTTTTTGGTAGGGAGATGGCTTGATCACAAAAGATTATCATAGTTTCACAACACAAATATATCTTAGATCTCCTAAAAGCTAAACTTGGAACTGAAGATGATAGTGCTCCAATGGATAAAGGTTGATATCGATATTTTGTTAGCAAATTAATCCCTCTTTAGATGATTGTTTCAAAAAGAACTCAAAGAGAAATATTTAGGTTTTTACTAATGTTGTCTAGGGAGACTTAATTATGGATTACAAGTTCACTTCATTGAACTGTATATTTGTTTGGTGAAATTAGTCGCTTGGCACCATAAAACAATAATTTGTAGTTACTGGCAAGTAATGTCGAAGCTAAGTTTGTAGTAGTGACCCAAGGGATTGATGAAACTGCAGTTGAAAATGACTTACTAATAAATTGTTTATCTCAAGAATAGAGCTAATAAGATTACCATGTGATATTCAAGCAACAATAAGTATTGCAAAAAATCTTTTGCCTCATGATTGGACTGAACATTTCGAAATAGGTCAACATTTTATCAAGGAAAGGATAGCTAGAGGGATTATATCACTTTAACTCATCATCAAATTATAGATATTCTTACCAAGGGTCTTTCTTGGATTAATTTTGGAGAACCAAGTTCCAAGATGTGAATGATAAGCATCTGCTGCTCAGCTTGAGTAGGTGTGTTAAAATTTGAATTGTAAAGGATCTGTTGGACTTAGGGATTTCCTTTAATCAATTTTAGTAGGTTGTCACATGTTTCCATGTGTTCTGATATTTATTTTCTATTTTAAAAGATTTGATTGATGTAATGAGAGGAAAGAAATGTTATCCTCTCCTCTATAAAGTCTCTCTCAGCCTTATTCAATAAATCTATGGAATAAAATATTCTCTTATTCAATTTTTTTTTTACCTTTTCAATTGTTATCAATACATCTATTTGATAAACTGAATTAATCTTGCAGTGAGATGATCGAAGGAGTTGGTCATGAATACCTGGGACAGTTTTTTGGCTGCTGTGAAAAACTCCTTGCTGACCATGGCTTGATTGTTCTGCAGGTTGATGCCTAACATTGTCCATATTCAATTTGTTTCTCCTATGATATTTTTTATTTATTTATTATATTTAAGTCGAATTTCTGATTTAGGATTTTAGTCATTTGCAACGCCAACCAGCTTAGTGCTTAAGAATTGAATTATGCTGGAAAGTGATATCTGACTCAACTAACAATGCTTCTAGAATGTTATATATGAAAAGCATTCCAGTATCTAAAAAATTTGATCATGTTAACTTCATTCTTTATTACATTCTTTACTTTCATTTTTAGGTAAATCTTGCCCTCAAAATTTATTTAAGATGATATCTGATTCAATTGAGAGTGCTTCTAGAATGTTATATATGTAAAGCATTCTACCACATAAAAAAACTTCTATCAGTTTAACTTTATCCTCCATTACATTTGCCACTTTTTTGCTCTTTTCATAAACTTTACTATCTGAAGTTTATTAAACTTTCTTCAAGCCTATTTTAATTCGTTGATGCAGGTAGTGAAATGGAGTTGGATACTTTTAAAACTACAACTCTGACATAGTTCCAGATAATTGTTAAGCTTTTCGTCATTCTTATCTTCTCAAAAAAAATCAAAATCACTATAGTCTGATAATCACCAAATGTGAGTTTTTTTTTATATCCTCACATTATTACAACAATCTCTTCTTATGTTTGCCCTCTCCTGGTCAGCTAACACTCTTCCTTAACAAGAAACCCATGATAAAAGCCAAGTCCTCATTAAACAGGTTTTTCTCTGTTAAGACTTACTTGAACAAAGATAGCTAATTAAATTGATTGCTTGTTTAAACTTAGAATCAATTGTTTATTATATTTTTTGGGGATCTTTGATATGGAGCCCATCAACTTAAAGTTTGAAAAATTCAACAATAGTTTTTGACACATCATCATAATCCTTAGCTCCATGCTCCAGCTTTATACTTCTTTTAAATATTTCCTTTTAGATGTCACATTTGGTATTGAAATTTGATTACCATAATATTTTTGAATAACTTCCAGCCATCATACTTTTAGTTTGTCTAGATGGCTAGAAGTTATGCACAAATATTATGGTATGAACTTGATCCCAAGATAGCCCCTTACTATTCATGTGATCAATTTATTCTAAAAATATCACATTTTTCTAAATTAGCCCCTTGATTATATAAAATTGATCTCAATTTAATTTCTTGACTATACAAAATTAATTCTAATTTAATTCCTCCGAGATCATTTTGGATTAATTTTGTATAGTTGAGAGACTAACTTAGAGGAATATAATGTTTTGGGACTAAATTTTTCATGAGTAGTCGAAGGAGCATTTTAGGATTTAACACTTTTTCCTTCTTTTCCTACATTAGATATCGCTCCTTGTATTATTGGTGATCCCCTTGTACATACTCAAAGCTGCCAAGTTAATTTTTGGAAACCTTATCATTATTGTGTCCTACTCCTTCCATTCTCTTTAATATAAACATTTTATCATTTCTTTTTTTTTAACATATACATCTTAATATTCTCATTTTTTCCACATCTAGTATGGCCATTTGTGACTTTCTACCATGCACTTAGACCGATAAATCATATTCAATTTTTTATGTTATAAATGATTTTCATCAAATCTTCTTGACCTTTTTTTATTGTATAGATGTCTTCACAAATTTAACCACAATTGAATTTATTACATCTGCTTTAGAAAGTTAAACTTTTCATGATTTGGTTTCCATAAATCAATTCTAGAGAAACTCTCATATGACTACTCTATCTTGTTTATGTTCCTGGTACATCCCGGATAAATAAAACATTCTAAATTGTGGACAACGAAGTATGAAACAGCGATGCAGTAGTTGACCCTATTGATAGCAAGTTCTTTTTTCTTCACTGTGGAAAGTTCTATTTAACAATTCAATTTAAGCCTTTTTTAACAAATAAGATTCACATTTAGTGAGAAAAATCTTTCTGTCCAGTAGAAAAGGATCCCATTATCTTGAATCAAACTTATGTGGGCTCAAATATCTCAATATCTTCGCTAACCAGATTGTACAATTCGTGAATCAATTGGGTCTTCAGATATCTTGGGTGCCATGATGCGAGATCTGTGCTATTTTATTTTGTTCAACGGGGTTCTGTTTTTGAGGCAACCTCTTGGTTGTTGCTGGCTGATCATTTTCAATATCCATTAAAAAATTATTTGGAGAAGCATATCCACTCATCGGTGTACATAAACTTAGATATGCATGTAAAAATGGGCACTTTTCCAACTTAAAACCCATGCACAGAACCTAGGACATCCATGATCCAAATGTTTCTTTGAAACAGAAAAAATAATAGATCTGATGGCGCAGCTATTGACAGTTATCATTATCTTTTTTTTTTTCAAAGTGATAAAACTTGAATAATGTTTTCTTATTGTGCAATATAATTTCTGTTAAAGCCATTTCATGGTATCTTTACATGTTTAATTTTTATTTTGCACAGTTTATTTCAATTCCTGATCAAAGATATCAGGAATACAGGAGAAGCTCTGATTTTATAAAGGAGTATATTTTTCCTGGTGGATGTATTCCTTCTTTGAGTAGAATGACCTCTGCCATGACTGCTTCCTCTAAACTCTGGTGAGCAATCTTATCATTTCACCACGTTTTTGAGAAGAAAGTTAACTATTTTAAGATTATTTATGCATTTGTTTTGTTGCATAGAAAATGCAGTTCAAATATTTTCATATTCCTTCATATTTACAACCCTTTTTTTGGTATAATGTAGCATTGAGCATGTGGAAAATATAGGCATACATTACTACCAGACCCTTATATGCTGGAGAAACAATTTCATGGCTAACAAGCGGTATGCATTTCTCTACATTAGTTATTTTCAATAATTTTCTGCCTAAGATAGTTCGACACATGCAGCCATGGCCTGCAAACTATACAGAAATATTTGTGTAATCATCCTTTCGAGCTACTGTCAAATGATTTATTTTGGAGAATTTGTTCTGAGGGTTAATCTCAGTCATAGAAAGAAAGTTTAAAAGATTCTAACATGTTTAATAGAACTTCGTGATGTTCTTTGAAAAGACATAGGGTTTACTTGGTTGCAAGAGAATTTAGAAGTATTTTAAGTGCCATATTACTACAGTGTATTTGAAATTCTTAGAGTTATTTGGTTGATTGTAAAATAAATTTTGGAGATTGCTTTCTTATATTTTGTTAGAAGTAAATAATTCTAAATAGAAATAAATAAATAAACAAACCTAGGGTATAACAATGGTGCAAGCAACAAACAGCAAGCAAGTTTTGTCACAGAGGTCTCGGGATGAAGAGTCTTGCAACACTGACCAAGTGAGTAGAGAGGTGATCAAGAAAGTTTCACTAGTGGGGCGCGGTGACAAGCAAGCAAATGCTACATGTGATGGTCCGGTGATGTGGCATATTCTAAGTTTGCTTAATTTAAGCAAATTCAAAATACATCAAAAATGAACTAAGTGAAAGATTTCAAATCTCTTAAAAAATTACTTTGTATTTTTTTCCAACCGAGCAATTGAAATTTCAAAACCCTTGCATTTGTTTTATACTTCTTATTCATGCAAATAAACAACCCCTTGTTAGTTATGATATATTTAGAAGGTGTGCTACCATTATTTGTTCCAAGGCTTACTTGATAATTAACTTACCACATAGGCTTTGCTTCACACGTTGTGTTGATATAATACGAGCCATATAATTATGTTGCTTGTGAGATTTGAGTCATAAACAATATTTCTTATTTTTACTAGTTGTCCATGGATTTTACTCTTTTGTGCAGTAAGATTCTTGCACTGGGGTTCGATGATGAATTCATGCGCACATGGGATTACTATTTTATATATTGTGCAGCAGGTTTTAAATCACGTACGCTTGCGGATTATCAGGTATGTGCAGAATAATTTGGTCTTGTCTTACTTTCTGGACTTCTTATTTATTGGAAAATGTTATGAAATCTACCTAGAAATAAGATAATTTTCATGACTACAATGTAAACTCAACCATCTTGATTTTGTTGATTTTCCTGTATTCATTTATCCTTTGAATATCTCTTTAGCTTCTGAAATAGAGGAAACCACCTCGCTAGCTGGCCTTATTTTATCTTTAAAGATTTTATATTTCACTGCTATCCAACCAACAAACAAGATGTTTTCAAGTGAATTCTCCATGAAATCTGGTTGTCTTCCCCCCAGCAAACTAAAATGAGTTTATAATAACAGGAAAAGTAATGTGGATGTGGTAGCGTAGCTGTAGTTGTTTCATGGTAATATAAGTTGGTTCAAGTAATAATCATTGTTTTCAAGCTTTAAATACTGCTGATGTTTACTTGATTTATACTCTAACCTCTCTAGTTTTGATAAAGAACAACAACTTTGCATTCGTAAATTCCTAGGCTTTGGTTCCCTTTTTTTTTCTTTTCTTTTATTGTTATAAGCTACTTTTTAAACTACGAATTCAATTATGTTTACTCAAAAATAGCCTTTTTATGGCTAATTTTTTGAAAAGCTATGAAAAATTCGTCATGCAATCAAACATTATTTGTTGTTTGCTATTTTTCTTAACATAATTGTAGTAAAAAAGCTGCCCCAAATGAAGCCTAACTTGGCATCAATCCAGGCCAAACGTTTAGCACTGTCAGTGACTTAATCTACTGAGTAATATAATAATCTTTCATTCTTCATTAAGGGTTTAAATGGCATCCAAGAAAATTTTTAATTCAGTATTAATTTTTACTTTGTAAACATCCTAAGAAATTTTGCATCTATTTCTATAATCTAACCTTCTTTCTTTACCAATTAATTATTCCTAACTTCATTTTGCAGATTGTTTTGTCTCGCCCAGGCAACCTGAAGGCATTCAACAACTCGTATGAAGGCATTCCATCTGCATATTGACCATTGTCTAGTAATCCGTCTTCTTTGAAGGTCCAAATTGTAAGTATAGGCTAATGATAATGATGATGATTTTACTCCTTACCCCACCAAATCACCCATTCCCAACCCTTGCTCCCTTTTCTGGACCAATTTGATAGTTGCACTTCTTCAGATAGCTTGTATCATTTCCTGCTCTAAGCTTTTTCCATATGCATATCATTAATGCTCTTATTGGTTTGAAATATTGTAGGAAATGTAAAATCATTTTACTTTACAGTTAAACATTGATTATTTGCTTATATAGTAATTAATAGTCATGGGTGTTTACCTAATAGAGATGATTATTGGTAATTACCTTCCTAACTATAGTGAAAACTGAAAATAAAATTTGGGATGATCATCCTCGTGACTCTTTTGCCCCTTATTATTTGAAACAAAATAAATAAATAAAATTTCTCATCACTAAACAATTGTGTGGAAACTAATATCAATTCAATTTTTTTACCATTTGCATTTCTTCTCTTTTAGTCCCTTAAAAAGAAAAGATAAATTTTGTTTCCTTGCATACAAATTCTTTAATTCAAGACCTAATGCTTTCAATTTTTTTTTCTTTTTTTTTTTTTTTTTTGGCAGATGAGTTCTCGAGCATTCAACAACCCACTCCCACTCGAAGGCTTGCTAATCTTCAATCTGGTCTCTGTCACCATTATTTTCGTTCTCAAAAAAATAAGTTTTTGTTGCATCTTTGGGAAGCTTCATTCTTGTTTCCATTTATTTCCTTGATGAAATTGCAATGACTTTTCTTTTTTTTTTTTCTGCCTTAATTACACATTCTGGAGCCGCATGCATTATATTGAAACCAAATGCATTGTTGCAATAAAATTTTATTTTATTATTATTATTATTATTATTATTTGTTTCCCTCCCTCTAACTACTAAATGTTACTCGTTGCTTCATTAGTATCTTGTTACCTCATAAGAATTATTGCTTTTGGAGGATTTTTTTTTAAAAGCTCAACTAGGTCTACTTATTCACTTGTCCAGCTTGTTGATATATTGATGTTAGAATGATCAGTTTTGTTGTAACCATATCGAGGTTTTAGCTCCTGGGATCATATTTACTAGAGAAGTTGGAATTAGATTATAGTTCACAATGTTGAAATTACTAGAGTTCTGATTTTGAAGTGAATAACTTACTTTAAAGGGACATTTACTAGTATAGCACATAATTCCTATATATTTACATATCTAATCTAAACTTTGATATTTACATGATTAACACTTAAGTTTGTAACATCACATCAAAAATATCACTATTATTATCTTTTTAGAAGTGAATATATATATATATATATATAGAAAAGATGTTATAAATGTAAATGTTTGATATATAAATGCAAAGGAATTGTGTGGTATGCATGTAAAACTTTCTAATAACAAAGCAGTAGTAACGACAAAAGTAGTGGCATTAGGAGCATTGATAGTAATTGTAGGCATAGAAGTAGTCGTTATGGTTGGATTGATAGTAGTTATTGTAGTTGTAGTAGTAGTAGTCATCATCATCATAGCCATAATCATCGTGTCTATAGTAGTAGTGGTTATAGTTGTGGTAGGAGTAGTAGTCATGATAATAGTAGTGGTGTTAGAAGACTAGTAGTAGAGGTGGTGTTGATAATAATAGTAGCAAAATTAATAGCAATAATAATAATATTAATAGTATTACTATTAGTATTAATAGTAGGATTAGTAGTAGTAGTATTACTAATAATAGTAGTAGTATTAGTACTATTATTATTATTATTATTGTAATTATTTTTATTTTTTTAACCCATCATTGAGGTGAAGCTCAAAGGTTTTTTTTATGATGAGAATATTAACAAAAATATTTTTAAAAGCAAGCTACAAGAGCTTATAATTTGGGATGTTCATAAAAAAGTTAATGTTATGTAAAGAAAAGAAATTAAGAAGGTTAAAAATGTGTTTGGAGAATCAAAGGAATGCTCTTTAATAAAAAATAGTTGGTGGTGGAGTCGAATACGCAAAAGATAAAAAAAAATAAGTTGTTATAAAACTTGGTTTAGATAAAAAATGGAATTGGGAAAAATATAAAGTGGCATGAGAGATTAAGAAAGAATACATGATGTAAAAAAATTTACTTTTAGTGATTTATACAATATATTAGATACTAAAAAAGATGAAATATGTATGTATAAGTTAGCTAACCAAAGAGATATGAGAAGTAAATATCTACCTCAAGTAAGGTGTATTAAGGATATGTGGGCTCTGAAAATTTGCCACCGACCTTTTGACAAATTGAATTTGAAGATAGTGTGATTTAGAATGTGAATGTAATTTTCAGAAGGTAGATGGAATAGTAGATAAGACACTACTCAGAGATTTCGCCCTCATTTTGTGAGTACTTTAAATGGGTTCCGTGTCTATGGCAACTCCCATAGTTAATTACCCTCAATAAGTGGGAGAGAACTTTCGATTAAGGCTATGTTAGATCGTTAAATGCATAAGATAAGTATAAGACGTGGAGTTTAAAATTTAAATTTTGAAATTCATCATTTCCTTAAATTGGATGGTGGTGGAATGATGTGTCAGATCCCATTCGATCCGCGCATCCCTACCTACTTAGGAGGTACCCAACCTGATCAAGGATCCTTATCGAACATGGTTATGTCATCCAAGAGATCTTTGTATTAATGTGTTGTTTATCTCAGAGCGCAAGTCTATCTGTAATGAGGTTGTTTGTCATCAGTATATCCCATGATTCACAACTCACGCGCGAAGAGATATGACACGATCACGATCGTAATATAATAACCTGCCAAACCACTGACCGGGACTGGTCTAATCTGCTGTGGAGCCTATCATAAGCCAATGCAAGGAGACAACGCCCCACTAAGAAGAGATTGATTGAGAGAACACAAGAAAAAACACTTGATTTGACATTATCCTTTAAACTAGAGTTTTAATTTATCACCCAAACAAGCAAGATGGATAGATTGAGTTTTACTTTGCTTTAAATATATGATTTCATTTAAGTAATTTTTAGATTTAATTTGAGTTAATTTGATTTGAAATTAATCACATTTTGATGGAAGTATTCTATACTTGAGCCTTGATCTGCAAAGTATCCCTATACCAGAACTTTAAATCCTATCGAATTGTAGATCTTAATAGAGGATCAATCACATTAATGTTTTCTAGATTTTACTAAGTTGAGATTCATATAATAGATTTTTTTGTTAACCCTGATCCAAGACTAAACTAGAAGTCGACAACATCCTCGACGTTTGAATTTAAGCATTCAAAGATAAGATCGTTCATGCGGGTGTATTTAAAAGCGCCTCTTCTTTTCGCTTGCATGTTGTGAATCGGTCGATTGATGAATTGAATATAAAGATATCTCAGTATCCGTTCATTTATTGAAAGCTTTAACAAGCAAAGCACTTCAAGGCATATAATTACTTCAAAACATATGTAAGCACTCATTCTCTTGTTCAAGCTTTTACATGTATTTGAAGATATCTAAATGAAGAAAGTGATTGCCTTAGTATATACACAAATATTTATTTCTTTTAAAATGCTATGTGGATTTTAAAATATCTAGTTTGAAGCAAGAATATTTGTCTTCAAATATATGCCACATCGTATATTTAAGTTTTTCATACATATATTAATGCAACTAATTGAATGTGAGCATATCTCGTAATGTATGAAAGTGTCACATCGTTACATTTAAAGTTTGACAAAGTGAATGAAACTAAATCGAAACATGTGCAATCATGTTTCTTTGAAGTTCATTGTATGTTGTCAAACTTTCAACTTCATTATCGATTTTTTTAAACTTTTTTTTTATTTGCTTTCACCATGTATGGTGATTGTCACCCCGCATGACCCCTTTATGCTGTGGTCAATGTTGTAATGATGAGATTGACGACACAGATTCCACCAACACGCTCCAACTGTCACCGCTGAATGAGCACGTGAAAGGTGTATCTAATCAAATCATCACTAAATTATTTGCAATTCATATACTACTTAACTTAATTCATATCACATTTACCCAAGATAAAATCTTTAATAAATAAATGAGAAATTAAAGACATTTAATTCAGACGCATTCCAAAAAAAGCCTTTAAGCTTCCCAAAATTATACAATTCAACAAAACACTACCTTCACTTTTTTTTTCCAAATTATCAACGATCAAGCTAAAAGCTTTGGAGACAACGCTAAAGAAGCAAAGACAAGACAATAAACAATCGCATGTATGAAAATTTACAGTCGTAAAACCGTATAAACTCAGACCGCAAGAATAATATCAGAATCAACAATACTGTATGTAGAATGAAGAATATAACTAACAATACGTAGGTAATATGGGTACATCTCAGATCAATGTCAGCGAATTTTCATTAAATCATTTCGGTATATCAAATCATTTTCTAAATGCCATTTATAATCAGATAGGTTTTGACTTTCATTCATAAAAACACCCTACCGCTTTAAAAGTAAGTAACCATACTCTACATACCTATGACACCACGGACAAATTTAACGACAACCTCAAATGCAGTCGGGGATACTAAGATCCCCTAATCACTACCATCTCGCCGAACTTTGTCATCTCGATTCAACATAGCCTTCCTATCACAATTTTCCGACATTTCTGCTTATCACATTATCAGATTTAACATATTTTAAAACATTTCTATACGCCAACGAAATCATGAACTAACGCTATAATCATTATAAATCAAGATAAATCAATAATCTATCTAGTCAAGTATAAGCATTTGTAATTGCTACATTCAGATATCATTCATACAATTTATACAAAGTGTAAAAAGGCATACATAGAATAATGAATTTTACATTGAATTATGTCTCACCTCTGTCAAGTCGTGTCGGATGTGCTCGATTCCTCCTCTCGTACACAACCTATTAAATAACTCTTCTAAATACGCCTAATACATAACTCATAAATGAAACTCAATACACCAATCTTACCCTAAATTGATATCTCCGATAAGTTTACCGAGTACTCCCAACGCCAATATTAATTACCGCTTCAATCAACAAACTAAAATTAACAAACACCAATCCTAAATCCTCATTCATGAACTCACCAGCCAAGACGATTTCTAACTCCCCAATCGATTTCAACACCGCAAGGTCTGAAAAGGATGGAAAGAAATTCTTACAAAATTCCCAAGTTTCCATCGTCGGGAACAATCCCGAGCCGATCGGTTCACGGATTTCCAAACCGCGGCACGGATTTCAACCGCGTCTTAACGACTCGCTGCTCCCGAAGACGACATACGGGCTTACACCGAGGGCGCGGACTGGGAAGGCGCGCTCGAACGCGATCTTACCATGCGACAATTACCGGCCGGACGCCGCGGAAGAGCGGGCGGTTTCTCAGCCGTCCGAGCGTCGTGCCGAGGGAAGGAAAGGGGACGACCGCATGAAGGACCGAGGCCGCGAGGAAGGAAATGAAATAACAACGATCTCACCATACGCTGCCGAAGGCTTTAATCCCGCCACATAAGTGGGATTTGATGCTACAGAATGACGTTAATTAAATTTAAAAATTAAATAAATTAAGAAACTAATTAGATATTACATTTCCTCTAAACAAAAAATTGCCCTCAAATTTCTTCAATCATTCAAACATGAAGGAAACTTCTCATCTCTTTCAACCTCCCAAGTAGCTTTTGATTGATCGGCTTCCATTTAATTTTAACATAGAAATTTGTCTATTTCGTAATCTCTTCACATCAAATTCCAAAATCTTTTCTGCTCCAATGCATAAGTCAACTGGTCAGATTTCAAACTTGTATATGGAATTCTCGCTGACTGATCCATTTTCTCAACATTGAAAATGTGAAAGACGTGAATGTCTCCGCTAAGTCAGGTGCAGTTATTGCCATCCTTTCAATGATTTCAAAAGCCCCATGTACCTGGGGCTCAATTTACCTGATCAAATCTACTAATTCCTTTCATAGTTTGACTTTCAAAATACAAATTCTCCAACTTGAAATTCTACTGCTTTAAGTCGTATTACTGCCGATCCGGCCTTTCAATCTATCTCGATTAATCTGATTTTCTCTCTTGATCAACCAACTCGACCTAATAAATGCCTTTTCTCCCACTTCACAACCAATGGAGTTCTACACTTTCACCATACAATGCTTCATACTGAGCTATTTGAATACTAGATTGTATTTATCAGAAGAAACTCGATCATGAATATGATCTTCCCACCTACCTCCAAAATCTAAAACACATAACCTCAACAAATCTTCTGACTTGAATTGTTCTTTTCGATTGTCCATCACTGAGGATGAAAAGTCACTTCTGTGTAACTGTCAAGCTCTCAATTCTTTCCATAATCTGAAGTAAATCTACCATCTCTCTGCCGACGATCACTTTTGGTACAATAAGCCAATTTCTTTAACATATAATCTGACAATTTATCAATAATATCGTTTCATGGTAAGAAGAAATGACCAATCTATCATCCACCCGTGATACTATCACGACCTTGCTTGATCTAGAAATCCCATAACAAAATCCATTGTAATTTCTTCCCACTTCCACTGTATGTGTAATGACCAGAATAATCCACGGCTGACGCTCGCTTTAACAATCGACAAGTTTCGACATTTGTAGACATATTCTATGTCTTCTTCTTCAACCACCAAAATGCGCTTTTAAATCTTTATACATTTTGAACTACTGATGAATATATCCTCGATGAGCCTCCGCAAAATTTCGTCTCAACATCACTGTACCATAATTGTGAATTCTTCAATAACACCCTCTGCATCTAAAGAAAATTTTGCTTAATCTGATTTGTTCAATGAATTTGATATCCACATCTGCAGGGACTTTGATTCAAATAAAGTGATCAATCGAGATAAATGCCCAAGATCAATCTTCTAACTTCCAGTAGAGCCTCTAATTCTAATCAACTCGACTTTCGAGTAATAACCCAACCGGCATTTCCCATGGACTTATGACTTAATGCATCGTACCACATTTGTCTGACAATATTTAAATCATAATCTTTAATAAACTCAAGCCACCTTCTTGTCTTAGATTCAGCTTCTTTTGTGTAAAGATATATTTAAGACTCGATCGATTCTGCATTTCACCCATACAAGTAATCCCCAAATTTTAAGAGCAAAACCATGCTAACTCTAAATCATGCACGGATAATTTCTTTCGTGGTTTTAATTGTCTCAAGATTAATATTTTATGTTTCAGACAGACACAACCCAAACCTTTAAAGATCACTAAATATTTGAATCCTCCCCTCATGGAATAAATAAACTGGGGTCAAATGCTTTTTTCAATCAAAACTCCACATTCACCATTGATTGGAATTTGATATCCTTTCTCAATAAATTATAAGAGCAATAGAAAATCTCGACAAACTTCCGTAATAACCGCTAAGCCCGTAAAACGCGAACTTCAGAATTCTTTGCATGACCATTCTAAAATTGCTTTTACTTTTGAGATCAATAAACTCCTTCGCCACTTATAATGACCTAAAATGCGACGCTATGCATCCAAAATTCACATTTGAAAGCATATAATCGATTTTGTCTTAACAATTCTAAAACAATCCTCGATGATAATGTTTCTTCATCGCTTTAAAAAATATCATCAATAAAGATGATAACAAACTCACCACAAGGCTTGAAAACATATTAAGTCCATAAAGATCAGAGTATTAGTAAACCAAATGGATAACAAGAATTCAATGTCCATACCTTCCAAAAGTCGCTTTTAAAATATCGATCTTTAACTCTAACGATGATATCCGATCTCAAATCACTCGAAAATACAGCTTCTCCAACCGATCAAATAAATCATCAATCCTTAGTGGATACTTGTTTCGATTGTCACTTTATTTAACTCTGTAATCAACACACAATCGATGACCATCCTTTTCTTAACACACGCACTCCACTGTCAGTCAATAAATCCTTTTCTTCATGAATCGACACTTCACCTCGCAATTCTTTAGAGCCATCCGTAGCGAGATTTATGTAAGTTTTGTACTGCACAGTACATCAATCCCAAACTCTACTTCGTGGCAACCTCGTAATTCCTCCTAAACACATCGTGAAATTCAAACAACCGGAATGTTTTTCATTCAAACACCTCCTTATTCAACACATCTAATTTGGCTAAATACAATTTCACCGCTTAAATATTTACTCAACTTTACCGCACTAATCAAAAAGACACGCAGATTCTTATCACAAGAAAAATAAAATGATTTTTCAGCATGCAAAATTTCACTCTCCTTCCAAAGATTCAATTGTTGTAAAATATTTGATCAACCAATCCATACCTAAGATAACATCAAATGTCTGACAGAAGATAATTAGTTAGGAAAGTGTTTATCTTGAATGCTAATGCCAACAACACATTTCCTATTTCAGATTCAAACTATCACCGTGGCATTACCACATTCAATACGATGAAAATAAATAGATCAACCGTAACCTAAAAAGGAATCGAACGACGCTGAATCAAACAATCAACCCAAATGATCTAAATTTTAAAGATACCGACACCACTTCATTTGATTCCTTTGCTTCTTGCGGAGTGATAGAAAACTCGCTTTTACCTGGAGGGTTGTTGCTCAAGTTTCTCCTTTTATTGAATCAAGCTTCCCAAAATTGTGTGTTACTGCTTCCCTTCCAAAATTTTCTTTGTTGACTCGTCTCGATAATTGTATTTTTACATCCTTCTTCTTCTTCATCGCAGACGATGTCCAACTCGACCACATCAGAATATCTCCCGATCCAAATACATCACCAAAATGTCTTTTCCACACTTATCACAAATAGTTTCTCCAATCAATTTGTTTCGTCATCATCAAACTTAAATTTCTCATAGTAAATCGCCTTCTTTCAAAGCTTGCTTGCCCGCCAGAATCCCAATCGCGAAAAATTCAACTCATTTTCAATTCTTCTAAATTTTCAACTAACACCAGAACTCACCGATATCAAAGGGTGCTGCCAATCTTAATTGAACTCGGCCGCAGAAATCTATGACATTTCTCTTCCGATATAATGCGGAGTATATCTAGAAGAGAAGTGAACTGGCTTCATATCAGATTATAAGCCTTGAGTTAGATTGAAAATTTGTCTTGTAAAGCCATTCTGGTGATGGAGAATGAACCAATCTTGAATACTTTGACAAACTCATCCCATTTGATCTGAGTAATGGGTATCGTCAAATCTTTCCCTTGAGCCACCACCTTTCGCCTCCCTTCTAATACAAAAGTAGCAAGACTACTCTTCTGCTTTTCGTGACAAATCATCCATCCAAAATTTTTTCCAATTTTAAGCAACCAATCTTCCGCCACCATAGATCACCGCTTTGAATGCTTGTAACGCTTGAAATATCCTCAAATGTTGGTCCACTTCAACCATACTGATCTGTGCCTCAGATTTTTCCATGATGTTGCTTATCAACAACCGGAAATCAATAACTACCCTTGTAATTCATCATATCTACCTTCACCACTTGCCAGGTTTCACTCGTTAATTATCTTCAGACAGCTGCGGTCAGATTTAGTCTGATGGACCAATTCTCTAACCTTTCTGGCATTTCTTCAGGCCAAATTAATCTGAAATTATAAAAAGTATTTATATGATACATTTTTATTAAATATCATACATGCATGAAATTAAATATCATACATACATGAAATTAAGAACATATGGATTCCTAACCCAACTTAATCGCCCTATACCAGACATTGCTCAATTCAACACTTATCCTAAATCCAAATCATGCTTCCATTACTATCAATCTTTTGTGCTCATACCAACCTTATCGCTCGATACTTTTCTGTCACACCCCTGCATTTAACGCTTACGCTGTCAATCAAGTGATGTATCAGGATGACTCGATTGGACATGATTCACCAACACGCTTCAACCGTATGCTTAACCAGCACGTGAAAGATGTATCTAATCAAATCATCATTAAACTATTTGCAATTCATATACTACTTAACTTAATTCATATCACATTTACAAATAAAATCTTTAAGTTTGAAATAAATACGTAAATTTAAAGACATTTAATTTAATGCACTAAAAGCCTTTAAGCTTCCCAAAACTATACAATTCAACAAAACAGACTAAATTCTACCCATTGCCTTTTCCGAATTATTCAACAGAAGATCATAAGCTAAAAGTTATGAGACAAGAATGCTAAAAAGCTCAAGACAAGACAAGAAACAATGCATGTACATGAAAATTTATAGTAAACTCAGAACTCATCGCAAGAATGTAATATCAGAATCGAACAATACGCAGAAGAAACGAATATAACTAACAATACGCCAGAAATATATCAGATACATCAGATCAACGCCGCGAAGTAATTTTCATTAAATCATTTCGCCGCTCTATATCAAATCATTTTCAGAATGTCATTTATAATCATGTTTTGACTTTCATTCATAAGGTCGCCACCCTACGGCCTACTAAAGTCAAGGTAAAGCAGGCCGAACCATACTCTACATACCTAATGTGACACCGTTACAAATTTAACTAACAACCTCAAATGCCGAGTCGGGATACTAAGATCCCCTAATCACGCCATCTCGCCGAATTTTGCCTATTCAAGGCAGATTCCTTTAACATACTTTCCTATCACAATTTTCCGACATTTCATGCTTATCACATTATCGCATTTAACATATTTTTAAACATTTCTATACGCCAATGAAATCATGCTAAACTAACCGATAATCATTATAAATCGATAAATCAATAATCTATACCAGTCAAGATAAGCATTCAGAATGACAATATACATACACGTCATTCATACAATTTATACAAAGTATAGAAACAATGGCATACATGAATAAATTGAATTTACATTACAATTATGTCTCACCTCAAATTCCTAAGTCGTCGTGACGCCTCGATTCCTTCTCAAGACACAACCCAATAAATAACTCTTCTAAATACTTCTATACAACTCATAAATGAAACTCATAAAACATCAATCTTATTAAATTGATATCTCCATAAGCTATCAGTACACTCCTAACGCCAATATTAATTACCTGCTTCAATCAACAAACTAAAATTAACAAACACTGTCAATCCTAAATTCATTCAATAATTGCAACTCACCCAAGATAAGATCGAGAATTCCCCAATCACGATTCCAACACGCGAAGGTCAAAGAAAAGAAGGATAGGAAAGAAATTAAGAACTTACAAAATTTCCTTAAGTTTCCTCGACGGGGAATGAACCGAAATCGGTCACGAGCCGAGCCGATCGGTTCACGGATTTCAACCCATCGTTTTACAGACGGTGCGCGTTAATGGCGGCCATGGGCTTACACGAAAAGTGGGCATGACCAGAAGCGTCAACGCGAAATCGCGGCCTGAGGTGACAATTCTGTCGGCCGGTAAGAGCAAGCGGTTTCCGCTCGCGGTCACGAGCGGTCAGCCGGCGAAGGAAAGCGGGACGAACCGCAGCTGCGGAAGGACCGAGGCCGGTAGGAAGGAAATGAAATGAATCGATCTCGATACTGCGTAAAGGCTTTAATCCCGCCGTTACGCGAAGTAAAGTGGATTTGCTACACCAATGCTACAAGAACGAGTTAATTAGCAAACAATAATAGAATAAATTAAGAAACTAATTAGGTATTACAATGATGAACTCTATTTGAGTTATCTTTAAAGTCATGTTTATACATATCAGTAATTCTTGTTCTTAATGAGCTATTGAATTGCATAATCCATTTGAAATCGAAATTCCATCATGAGAGCTAATTTACTAACTAGTGTATTTTACTTAACTACTTCTATTACTCAAACATATGTTATAATACTATTTAAATATTCATTATAAAGGTTATGAAACATGTTCATTGATAAGTCGTTAATTTTGCTATGAATCTCTATAAATTTTATTTGATTTCTTCATATTAGAAGCTGATTATTAACTTTGCTATAAATCTCATATGCTTCAATTATATACTCAATGAGATTTATTTTCCAATTATATAAATGAGATTTAGCAAAGTTAAACTTATGTTTATTGACAGATTGTCAAGTTCTTTGCATTTGCTTCGAAACCAAGCACCCCTATATCTCATATTCCCCTTTCACTTCAATAACATAGCCTATTGAAATTCCTTTTAGTCGTTTCTAAATGGATTACAAAAATGATCCAAAAATCTAGTAAATGACTTTGTCCATATTCACTTGTAAGCATTCAGCTTATTTTAATCTCAATTAAGCTTAATTCTTGTTAACTATCTATCTCACAAGTTGATAGTTTTCGAATTCAATTTTAAGCTTAAAATTTCATTTGGATTCATTTTTGTTTTAGGATTTTAAGTTTTATAATTAATTGGATATTCAATTAATTTCGAGTTTAAGTCCCCAAAAGAAATTGCTGAAATTTTGGCAGCCTTCTCTCATCCCTGCAGGTGTGATCGAGAGTGTTTGGCTTTTTCTGACACGCCTCTAATGAAGTGTGAATTGGTGCCACCACACGGTCGATTCCATCTCGTCACTCTAACGAGCATGACTTTTAAACCTGAAAGAAAAAGACATACAATACAATATATATTCATTTCTTTTTTTTATAAGTCTAGAAATTTGACAAAATTTTGACAAAATTTTGACAGCATTTCGTCTAAGGGGAGCAACATCTAACGGATGTTGATTTACTCGGTACGCCCTAATGAGTGTTGTGGGATCCGAAAATTCGTCACCGACCTCTTTTGGAAAACAAAGAGAAAAGAGTTATTTAAGAGTCGATGATAATTTTAGAAGGCAGATGAATAGTAGATAAGACACTACCCAGAGATTTCGTTCTCATTTGGTGAGAACATTTTATATCTGGTTCCGTGTTTCTATAGCAAGTCTATAGTTAATTACCCTCCCAATAGAGAGAGCACTTTCGAAAATCAATGAATCAAAGAACGAGTATATAATCAGAATGAGTGGAGTTTAGAACTTATGAAATTTATTATTTTAATTTAAAACTTTTGTGGGGAACGATGACGCATCTAGATCCCATGGTTCCGCTATCCGGGTTGTCGCCCCTGACCGCTAATGAGGAGGTAATGAAACCTCGACCGGCGATCCTGATCACACAAGTTACGCCTGCCCCTCTCGCAGAAGTGGTTTGGGGACAAATATAAGTCAACCTTAGCTAACATGTTTTTTGCCCAACCAAATACATTTTACATTTCACGCTCAAAGAGCAAAGCCGTGGGAACATACGTCGCGACCGTAATTTAGTGGTGCCATATCGCAACCACCCGGCCGAGGGCTAGTCGAACCGCCATTTATGTGGTGTCATATCGCAAAACCACGCGGCAGAGGACACGGCCACGCCCTTTTGGAATATTTGAGTGTGAAGGTAGAATGTATTTATTTGACATTTCTTTATGAGCAAAAGTTTTCTTAATTTGTCACCAAGACAAATGGAGGGGTGGATTAATTTTTTTATTTTTAAGTTTTAATTTAAATAATTCATTTCATTTTTTATTTATATTTTTTGTTATTTTCTTTGAATTTTGATCATTTTATGATTGATTTAAAATATATGATCATTTATCAAATTTTAATTATAATTACCTTCTCATTCATGCGTTAATATCAATCGAATATCTACTCGTCCGGTTTTTTTTTACAGAGGATCGTCTAAATTCATTATCTCAAAGTATAATCCTTCAAAACCTCTCCACTCTAAACATGATCGGATTTGACTTTTCTTCACAGAATTTGAATTTTAAAAAAGTGATTGATATATCTTCAGTATTATACGACGTAATTAGCCGATATTATTAATTTGAAATTTTATAATATCAAATTTTTTTGTTAACCTACCGACCAAACCGATGTATAGACTGCTCTTTTGATTGACACAACATACACAAAGATGCTCTTTTAAAATTTGTATGGACATGTAAATGTCAAGTTTAAATTATTGAATTGATGTAATGCAAGTGAGTTTTGACACGATTTTAGGTTTTGTTAACCTGACCAAGCCAAACCGAAGATATATGAGATAGAGATTGATATTCATCTCAGATAACATGAACATTATTTAGTCAACACTTACTTACATGAGAAATCGCAGTAATGATTAAACCGAATACTTTGAGCCCTTTTGATCAAATAAAATGTTGTTGACATAATGACCGCCATTTATCTAAGAGATGTATGAATCCCAGATGAAATACCCTTTACGCAACAAATCAAGCCAGCGATATGAGTTGAAATAAATTACTGAAGTTTATTCGATTAAACGAAGGAATTTCAAACATGTGCTTTTGCCCTTTCATCGGAAATACGATACGATATTATTTCGCCAAAAATCTCTTTTATGTCACAAATCGCCAGCGTGATAAAATTGAAATAAATTAGCCAGTTCTTATTCGATCAAATATAGCCATAGACCAAACATGGGACTTAAGTTTTTTTATCGGAAATACGATATTTATTTCGCCAAAAATCCCCTTTATGTCACAAATCGCCATGATATGAGCAAATAAATTACGTTTGGAAGCCTATTCGATCAAACGTTTAATTAAACTTTAAGTCCTTTTCATCGGAATACGATATGATATTATTTTGGCCAAAACTCCCATTTTATGTCACAAATTAAGCAGTGATATAAATAAAATGTTTCGAGCCCATTATACCACGATCCATACCATGTTTTTCTTAATAAGTGGGAGAAGACAAAGATATTTAATGTATCATATGTCATTTAAGATAAAGTTGATTAATTAAAATCCACCTCCTTCACACGCAGTCTTACGACAAACGGACACGAGTACATTAAATTTTATTAAGAATATATAAAGAAAAAGAGTTTATTTTTCTTTAAATTCATTCCTCTTTTTTTACGACATTAAAAGTGATAATGACACAAGACAAGATGTTCATGTACGCATGTATTAATACAAGAAATTTTAATGATTTTCAGATTTAACTTATGACAAGACCATACGCATGTCATAACAATGGGATGATAGATAGGTAGCAGTAGTTAAGAGGATTTCCTTTCACAAAATCCCTACATTTCCTACTCTCCTTTTCTCCTTTACCACAAGCTTAAGTTCTTTCAATCTCAGTAGTTAAGGCCACATGACTCAGTAAGTTCTCTCTTCTAACTTAATAATTTTCTATTTTGATATCTTCATAATAAAATGTCGTCATACTATATTATTTTCTATGATTTTGCCTTTATGTTAAAGAAATGTCCAACACGAATACGTAAGTAGAAATTTTGCTAAAGCATTAAATAACGATATCATAACTAATTCACTTATGATAACTTATGATGTAAAAATCAATACATAATCATTCATGTTTAACATAAATAAGCATTGATTAATTCATATACCATGTTTGTCATACGTGATACTTGATGTTATAGAATCAAATAAAGATCAACTTATGTCACATTTGTCACAAAAAATAAGATACCAGATATAAATCAAGATAAAGATTCACATTGAGATAAAAAATTTTAAGCCAACATGACAACTTAAGCACTTCATCCCTTTCTTTCGATCTTCTTTTTTTTTTATTATAAATTTCGGCAGCCTCCCGGTGTCATCCACGATAGGGCCGCTTCGAGACTAGTCTTCCCACCACGCCAAGAAAGGCCAGCAGTGTCGAGACACCACGAATTTATTTCCACGCCAAGAAAGCGCGGTATGGGTTAAGACGCCATAAGAATAAGTTTTCCTACCATGTTGGAAACACGAGTGACTTATAAGAATAAATTTAAAGTTTTACATTTAGATAATAATAAAAAGCCATGTATATTTAATTAAGATAATAATCAAAATTTACAACAACCTCCCGGCCTCCCCACACGTGGTTGCATGAGACGCACCCACCCAAGAAAGTATGTATGGATGTCGGAGACATCACTACCAAATTTTGATAAAGATAAAGATTTCCACCACGGGAAATACATAAGAGACTTATAAGAATAAATTTAAAGTCAGATTTGATAATAAAAAAGAAACGCTTGCATGTATATTTAATTAAATAATAATCAATTTACCCCTCGCTTCATATATGTTCAATGAGATACGCCCAATGCCAAGAAAGATGTGAGTAATGTCGGAGACACCACAAACAAATTTTGATAAAGATAAGATTTCCCTATTAAGACAAACGATGAAATAAAGAAATATGCAAGAATGAAACCCATAGGGAATAGCAAGTAGTATAGCCAAATCTTTTTTTTTTTCTTTTCTAATTTTAGATTTCACTTTTCAGATTTCATTCTAGCCATATGCAAGAGATAAAACAGATGAAATCAATTGGAAATAAAAGTAGTATAAGATATGTAGCTTATTCCATATAGTCAATTGAAGCAAGATAGAACATGAAATCCATGAAGTACACAAGTAAAGTAATATGAAAGAAGCATGTCATATGTAACCATACAATGCTTGGAAACTTTGCTTTAAATTTCAGATTTCAACTTGCATATGAAAGGGACATGATATGTATATATATATATATATATATATATATAGTTCCTTCACGTAAAACCAATTAAAATAAAAGTAGAAGCATGAAATTCATAGGAGAACAAAGAAACAATGTAATATTGGGCCATACATCCTTTTTTTATCACATTTCCATACTATTAAATAAAGAAACCGATTGATTTCCTTAGATAAAGAAAACTTAAGCAAATATCATCTTTACCAAATAGCAAAATGATTGATTTCCCTTTAAAAAACAAATTTCAAGAGCCCTTAGGCAAGAAACTAATAGCTATCCCCCATTGATAAATAGTTTTTCAGCAAGCACCCATTTGATAAAGATGATTTCAGTAAACATTATGTCCTTTAAACAACAAATTGATAGCTTTTCCCTTTTGTAAACACAATTTCAACAACTTTTCCGTTGATAAAGATGATTTTTAACAAGCAACATACTTACTAACTAATGAAACAATGCAATTTCCACTTGATAAAAAGAAATTTTAGCAAGCTTGTAGCCTTTAAGGATAAGAAACATTTGCACCTAACACAATATTTGGGCAATACATCATCCAGATTATGTTCAGCAAGCTTTACATAAAAAAATCCATGAATAAAACGAGATATGGGCCATACATCATCCCAAATCCCTAAAAGAAACTCTTAGATAATCTCAAGCAAGATATAGATATTTAGCAAAACCCTAACTTCCAAAGAAACTCAAATGCATAAGAATAAGCTTAGGGGAGAGAAACGACTGGAGGTCTCAACGCTAAGAGAAAAGGAGGAAAGGGGTTTGCTAGCTTAAGAAGAGTAGTCGGAGGATCAGAGAGAGGAAACCGAGAGCAGAAAAAAGAGAGGGAAATGTCGTGAGCAAGGAGTGTCGGTGCGGAGTATCGGCCCTAGAGCTGATCGAACCGAGAAGAAGAGAAATCGCAAGAGAGAGAGACCGAGAGCAAGGAAAACGAGAGAAATGTCGGAGCGAGAGGAATGTCGAATGAGGTCAATGAAGGAGATAATGAGGGAGAATCGTATGCGTGTTCCTTTTGGCCTCGATTGGCGCCTAAACGGCCCAATAGAGATAAAATACCGCTTCAATTGGTGGCTGCATTTAGAATGGAAGGGGTTTAAGGGATTAGACCATTAATCTAATTATAAATTAATATTATTTCACGTCAAATTTCATAAATTTATTTCGTGTAACAAACCCTAACAATATGGGTGTTAATTGTAAGTGTTTTTGTTGTGCCGAATGCAACGGCGATCGATTTCTGATCGGAGGTCGTTAAGCAACGCCGACGACGGAAAAGTAAATTAGATTCAGTGACGCCGCTACCAAATTGATCGACGCACACTTTGCCGAATCGACCGCAAGGCGCCGCTTTGATAGTTTCGACGCTTTGGCGAGATGGCAATCAATTTCGCTAACGGAGGTGGTTTAGACGTCGTCGAGGCTTCTCGAATTCGATATGCGCATAATTTTGTTAAAAATTGATTTTAATTATTTGATCGATCATTAATTGATTCGATATTTGTTATTTAATTAATTTTGATGCTTTCAACGCATTATGAAGTCAATTTTTAAATCAATCGAATTTAATTGATCGAAGGATTATGTTTTAATTTCTACGCCATTTATTTAATTTCGCGGCACATAGTAGTCAACAAGAACGAGTGGTTCTGACACCGCGAACCGATCATCTCGCCGCTCTCATGAGCACGACGAGGCCTTCAAACCTACAAAGAAACATAAGCATGTATATATTCACATTCACACATTGATCTCACATATTCTGACTCGTTTTTCTGCGCATTGCCTAATCGGGTAAGGAACGGTTGGGTATGGGAATCCAAGAGGGGAACCCGCAATGATTGTGTTCTCTCCGCCACGAAAGAGAAGGGCCCAGGACGAAAATGGGAGACGCCGAAAACCAGGAGAAGAACTCGCCTAATGACGATGTTCTTCTCCGGTTGCGGCGAAGCAAAAATTGGAAGGGTAATGCAATGAGGGCGATGACGGAAACCGAAAGAAGAACTCGCCTCATGATGGTGTTCTTCCGATCAAAGGGAGATTGTATAAAGTAGAAATTGATTTGGAAAAAAGGGAGAAATGCGGGGAAAATGAAATTTTGGATTAACTTTGTGAGGGGAAAGAGGGAAGATATTTTCGGTTTTGATTTTTGAGAGGGAAAGAAAAAAGATGAAGAAGAAAGAAGAAGAAAGGGGAAGGAAAAAAATCTGTAGTTTTCGGTTTGGAGGAGGAGAGGAAAAGGGGTTCTTTTTTTTCTTTTTTTTTATTTTTCGGATGAGGGAAGAAGCTTGCCCTTTGGTTGGGATGAGAGGAAGGGAAGAGGAGGGAACGGTTTCCTTAGAGGAAACAGTTGTGGAGGAAGTCGAGCGTAAAGGGAGGCCGATCGAGTGTTGCACAGGGAGGGGAGGCCGTCGAGTCGCTCACGAGGAGCGATTGGCTGAAGGGGGCTTCACGCGTGAAGGAGGAGAGGCTTCGGTCGAAGCCTTGCATTCATGAGGGAAGGGGGGATCGAACCGAGCGAGTCGTTCGTGAAGAGGGATAGGGCTGGCCGGTTCACTTAGGGCTAGGATTAGATTTAGGTTATTAAATTGATTTTTTCATTGCTTAATTTATTTTAATGTGAATTTTACGTCGACCTCAACATAGAGTTGATATATATATTGATTGGTTATTGTTCAACGCAACGGCCAGAAAATGCTTCGCAATCGAAGTCGCGCGTTTAAGTGACGTTAAATCAATTTCAACTCAAAATGCGCATCGCCGCTTTCGACCGCTCGACATTCATGCAGACTTGTTTGAATTGAGTGCGAACAGTCTTACTTGATAGTTTTCATCATTTTGAGCTAATGGTGCAATCAATTTCGCTAAGCGGTCGCTTTGGTTTGCTTTCCCTCCCGACGACATATACGGCTGCAAATGACGGCTTCGATTATTTGATCGGTTGATCATCAAATTGTGTAATATTTATATTTTAACTAGTTTTGACGTTCTGAACGTGATGACGAAGTCCGTTCGCCGATCGGAGGTCATTTGGGTTGATTTTGGCGACGTCTAGTGCATTTCAGCCTCGATTTATGCGTTGTCACAACAAATCATTTGACATTTGCACAGACTCATCCGAATTAACCGTAAACAATCTCATTTGAAAGTTTTCGATGTTTCGAAGCTAACGTCGCGATCAATTTCGTGAGCGGAGATCGTTCGGACATCGTCGTAGCTTCCTTTCCCCGATATGCGCGTCGACACATTGATAGCTCGATCGGTTGATCATTAGATTGTACAATATTTATATTTCGATCAATTTCGATGTTCTGAACGCAACGGCGAAGTCCCTTCGTCGATTGAAGGTCGTTTCGATCATTTTCGGTGATGTTCAGTGCATTTTGGGCCTCAATTTGCGCACTGTCATTTTTGAAGTCTGTTGAATTAGACTTATGAGCTTGACTCGACATGACACATATGTGGAGATTGACAAAATGCCCCCCAAATGTGATTACATATGGGGCGAGTCACGTTGTTAGCTAATTGACATTTTGGGTAGCCCCGCAGGAACATGGATCATTTCAACTTCTATTGCAATAGCTTACAGAGTTTTGATAGGATTCATCATTAGTATGATGTCTTATTTAGGACATGCTAAAAGGCGGGCTTGACCGATTTGTCAGAATCGACTTGTCGGATAGATAAGAGTTCTTACATCATCTACTCTCTGCTTCAATAACTTTGTGGAAGATCTCTTTCTTTTATGTCCTTGCAAACTTGAGTTTCCTCCAACCCTAGCTTCGAGCTTAGTTGGGTTTGATGGAGGAATTGATTTACTTGTTTTGATGAAGGACTTCTGGCGGACAATCAGTTTATCCGTGCTTGGTCGGATTAGGAATTACTTCTGTCTTAACTTTAAACTTAACGGACTTGATGAAGGACTGACCTGATTTGTTCATATTGATTTGTCAGGAAGTATATGTACGCCATGAATCCTGTGTTTGCTACTTTGACGAATTCATTAAAGGGTGCGTATAGATAACCTAGCCTTCCGATTTATGCTAGATCTATGTTGAGTTCTCAATCTAGCAATGTGTGCTTTAACAGATTGAATAATCACAAAATTCCTTTAGTTCGGCCATCGACTTTTATATGAAATATGGAATTGCTTTCTCGGTCCCGTATTTTCTGCTTTGACGGACTTGATGAGAATTGACCTTGATCTATGCTTTGTGCTTGATCAGATCATTCGAGAATAGATTGGGATATCACCCGATGGGAAATATATAGATTGATTTGAGGCAACCTTGAATTGAGAGTTTTCTCAGATTGTCTTGATCTATCGATCAAGTAGAAAGAACTCTTGGATCCTGGTTGCTTTGTAATCACTAAGTGGATCAGTTTGAGAATCATCATTAGATTGACTAGCAATGGCTCTTTCATGTGATTTTCTACTATCTTGAGAGCGAGAGCGCCGCACTGGCCACATTTGGGCTTGTCGAGTTCGACCTTTAGAACTTACCGAAGTTTCAACTTAAGTCAGAATGGGTTGGTGGTTTGATTATCGACCAACTAACGAGGCTTTTTTATCGGCCTTTTCGCGGTTTGTCGAGAGAGGAGGCCGCCTACTCACCATTTGTTTGTGTTGAGTTCGACCTTTAGAACCCATCTGTGTCCTAAACTTCAGATGTTGAGGTTGATGTTTTTCCAACTCAATTGGTTGAAGCTTCCAAAATTTGGAGTTCTTCTGACTTGATCTTTAGAATTTGGCAAATCTGAGAGATAAACTTTATGGCGTATCTTTTCATGCGTTGAAATAGATTCTTTTGTTCTTGCAAGAACCCGCGAACTAACAAAGAACAATTATAGCTTATATTCGTGATTTCAAGTTCGATGTCAACCTGAATCAGAATATATTTGAGGATCTCATCTTATAGCACGATGTCAACTCACATAAACTTGATATAAACTAAAAATGCCCCCTATGTAACAAAGGAATTTTCACGAAAAAGTTTTTTTCATCTTGAGTTAGTATATTTATTTAGGGATCTCGGCATGAAGCACGATGTCAACTTAAATAGATATACTAAAAAAATGTCATCTCTTTTACAGGGAGATTTATATTGTACCTTGAGAATGTAGTCGTAATATATAATATTTTTTCAAGTATCGACCATTAATTGGTGGCATTGATCTTTCACCCTTTAGGTCAATGAGTTGGTATACTCAAATGATAAAAGGGTCCTCCCAATTAGGCTTAAATTTGCCACCAAATTTTTAATTAGGGATAATTGGTCTTCTCAACACTATGACTAATTCTCCTTTCTAGAATGTTCGAGGCCGCACCGTATAGTCAAAAGCCCTAGACATCTTTGCTCGATAAACCTCTAGATTTTGATTAGCTTGCAGTCTAACTTCATCAAGCACGCCGAAGTCCTTCATTCTCGGACATCTAACATTTTGATCTTCAATAGATTGGATGAATACTCAAAGTGAAGGCAACTCACTTCGAGCGAAGAACGCCGCCTAAATACCAATGAATAGGGGTGGCTTTAGTCGATGTCTTGGAGGTGGTTAGATACGTAATGCCTCTATTAGTTTAGTATGTCATTCTCTCTTGGTTTTAGTAAGGATCTTATCGAAAGTTTGCTAATATTGTCGAAGGACTCAAACCATTTGCTCTTGGATTGTATATTGAAGAGTATCGCCAATCAATTTTGTGTTGATCGAATGAATCTATAAATCTTGCACTTTTGAAGGTTGTGCCATTATCGAAATTATTTGGCGTGATACTCCAAATCTATAATCACATTATATGAAGAAGTTGATCACCGATCAACGAACTTTAAATGCTTACCACTTGTGAAATCTAGATGAAGTTTACTTCAAATGGGATTAATTGGTCCAATTACATCTTTCAAGACGGCTTCATTATTAGTTCTTAGCTCGGTCAATACATATGATCGTCTCATTATCCCTTCTGCTGTTATAAAGACGATGATGATTCTTACTATTGCCTTTGGAAAATTTAGAGATTTGACTTGTTTAATTGATCAGATTCCGTCAAAATACACTTTCTAAATTTGTGATTTTTCTCTTTCATGAATGACCCTAATTTGCTCATCAGGCAGATCGTTATTAAGAGAAGAGTCTGCATGGATGGGATATGCAGCTAGAAAATCTACTAAGACTTGTCATTTCACTGCTTTCTGCGAAACGTATGTGAGATCAAATTGTAAAAGCGCTTCATCTTGTCAAGCCGCACTGCTCTCTTGTCATCAAGTATTTCAGGATCGATTGAGATGAGGGTAATCTTGTGAGATAATATATAATGATGAAGCTTTGACCGAAAGATCAATGCCAAATAAGTTTCTATGGAGTATCTCATTTCTCATATTAATCTTCGACTATATAATAAAAGAGCATTTTCTTTGCTTTCATTGTGCCAATAATGCTCCAAGGACTCTTCTAATCAATGCTGTGTAGAATGAGGCTTCCTAGAAAGGCAAAGATTGGTGGATTTAACAGTAGCTTTTAATATTGAAGGCTTCTCCTTGTCCCATTTGAATGGAGCATCCTTCTTCATCAACTTGCATAATGGTTGACAACATCCCGACAGTTTGATATAAATCAACGGATGAATGCAAGTTGTCCTTGTAAAGAATCAAACTCTTCGACGGAGGCATCTCCACAATTGCCTTGATTTTGGCAGTATCAATTTCAATACCTCTGTGACATACAATGTAAGAATTTTTCAGAGGATACCCCAAATGCACATTTTAGAGGATTCATCTTGAGATCATATTTTATTCTCCAATACTTCTCAAGTCTTCAAAGTGGTTTTCACTCTTTCACCACCAAATCATCAACATAAGACTCCACTTCTGTGAATCAACTCATCAAAAATATGCGTCATGGCTCTTCTATGTAGCTCCAAAGATTTTTCAAGCCAAAGTGATATGTATAATAGAACACAATAGTGTGATGTATTTTTCATCTTCGTGCCATCTTGATTTGATTATATGTCAATGATCCATCCATAAATGAACATACAGTCGAAGGAAGTATTGTCCACTAGTAGTTGATATTGAAGTTTCATCTTTCATATTTATTTGGTCCCTAAGTCAATGCAGATGGATTTATGTTTCTTCCTAACTGGGACAATATTGCTATCCAATCGATACTTCTCCTTTGATGAAGCGCTTCGACTTTTCTTAGTTTCTTATACTATTCTTCAATCAATCTCATTCTCCAATCTTAATCATCATTTGGTTTAATAGAGTTTATGCTACTACATGATAAGCTTCAGATTATACTATTCTTCAAATCTCATTCACCTAGAGCTTGCTTACCGTATGGTTTAATAGCTAGTTTATTACTACATCAGATAAGCCATTTCAATATGTCCGCAAAAGCAATCTAATTCAAAGTATTTTTAGCTCTTCAACTTCTTCATCAGGTAAAAGGGCATTGACGAAAGTTGGACGGGATCTTCACTCCCAGTTGATTTCTTTGAGTTCATCCATAGTAGCTATTTGTCCACCATCTTCAAGTTCTTCAAAGTGCTTGCTTCTACTTCTTCATCATTTTAAGAAGAATTTCATGGGAATCATCTTCTTCATCACTGAGTTTCTATCTTAGCGTCTATTATATTATAACAAGTTTTATTTTAATGAGATTTGTGGATGAACCCCATACCTTTAGTAATAAACTTATCACTTTTTCTCGATGCTTGAGGATTTCTTTGGCTCCACATCTTGTTAAAGATTTGAGTTCTATGTTTAGTAGTTCCAATATGAATTCCAAGCTTATGCATCATTCTTCAATTTGTGGATAGTATATTGGTATTCTTGTTGGCATCTATCTCATGTAATTTCATGATGATCAAAATTGTGAGGTTGAGACTCGATTTGTAAAATAGTTCCTATTCTCCACTCGCTCAACCACAATATAGAATGTTATCAATTCTTCAATATTATGAACCTCCAAGTGGAGTGATTTCTTTGAAGCATCACGAGGGATGGGTATAATTTTGAGTGAGTCATCCCACTGCCAAGTGAGCTATCCTCTTGATGCAACCATCCAACTCTATTTTCATAAGTAGATTCAAAATCATACCAATTAAATCACTTATTTCATACTCTTCTTTCTTTATAAGTTCTTAGGTTTGACAGAATATCTTCTCCTTCTTCTATCACTTCCCAAATGAGGAACGATTTTCTTGATTTAGTGTAGAATCAAGTGCTTTGGAGAGTCAAGATTACTTTCTTTCTTCCTCTTGCGCTTCTTTCACTTTGTGAAATTACTTTAGTTCCTCAAGTGGATGCTACGCTTCAAGAGGCTCTTGGCTTAGCTCTTTTTGAAATGAAATATTTTGCATCTTCATAAATATTTGCTTCATGAGAATGGTTGTAGTTACCGTGAATTTTGAATTCTTCTCCTTTTAGGTACTTCATACATGATGCATAGTGATGGGACCATGCATACTCATGCACCATGGCCCAAGAGAGCTCTAAATGATGTATCAAGATCGACATTACATGAAACTTGGCTTCTATATAAATCTAAACTTGAGTGGAGAATAAAAGAACCCAATTCTCTTTTTCATTAAAACCATGAACCATCAACTTATCTCTCAAGATGTTGGATATCATAATTTTCTTAATACCTTTAGACTCATAAGATTGATAAGAAGAACCTGATCAATCAATATCATCGAGATGTTATCCAAGAATATAAAGAAGGCGTTGTGATCCGCTGTACCCAACATAAGATCTTCCTCAAAAAATGTGATTACGGGAGATCTTGAGTCAATGCTTCAATCATGCATTTTCAAAGAAAGTAAGCTTCATAACTCTCCTGATTTCGAGAACATGTATCAAAGTTTCAAGTTCTTTGACATCAAGAGAGCCTCATATACACTCGGCCAGCAGATCTTTCTGTGATGATAGAATATTATAATCTATATTTTCATTTAAGATTTAGGCTTTATTCTGTGATTTATCTTCATTGACTTCAATTTATTTGCATTCCTTTCATGAAGGTGGTAAGACTTTACTTTTAACTAACTTGAATCACCTTATCTTGTTTCTTATCAAGAGGTAGTTTCTTCAAATTTCTTATTCTCGATGATTGGCCAAAAGAGCTAGACTCATTTTTCAACTTCTACATTTCATGCGGATGATATCGATGAGTCTGAATTTCTCCGTCGGAAAATATCTATCTTAATCAACTGAACGCCTTGTTGTCATTAAACAAAATTCGATGTTAACTCCTCGTGCTATTCTTGCTTTCGATAAGAATTTTGATGTTGGTCGAAGTCTGACTATTGTCATTTTGAGTAATGAAGAATATCTGACATCACATAAATGATTCACGCCTCTACCGGACAAGATTCACCATTATCTTCTTCATCCGATTCATCAATGCAAAGTTTAATAGTCAAAGCCTAAATGGTTGTCTTGCCGGTGATACTCTTTATATTAATAATATTTGAGTTGTAGTTCTGTTCTTGATATTCTTTTTCTTAGACGGCTTCTTTGACTTATGAGGCTTGCATTTAGTAGATTGCTCATCGTGCTGTGATGAAGTAGCCTTATTAAAATGCCGCTGAGAAGCCCAAATATTTAGTTTATGCATCTCTCTTAAGTCCAATATAGGTTTAAGTGGTGATTTCACTTAACACGCTAGGACTTTTAGTTTATTCAAGATTTTCATGGTCTTTTGGATACTACTTTCCCATTCTTCTCAACCGATTTCTCCTTCTTTGTCTTTGATGGATATTACGAGATGATAATCATTCTTGTAGACTCTCTTTGGGTTGTTGAGAACACATATAAAATTCACCTCGCCATACTTCTTTCTAGCCAATCTTGAATACATAACAATTTTGATGGGATGATTGATTCATCCCATGATAGGGATAGTAATTTAGATTATTGACTTGACCTTCTTCTGCCTTTTAATTTTGGCAGAACGGCCAACGCTGTCAAATAATTTAGCCACACTGTCCATTCTAAAGAAATAATATTTGTTTATCTTTTTTTTAAGAGATGGTCGCATTTGTTCATCATCTCTTGTTGCTTATTTTAGACGCTCCCCGCCACTTGAAAAAGTATGAGGTTTGTCATTGCCTCCTAATACCAATTTTGGCTGTGGATTAGAATAGACAGGCTTATTTTTCTTATCATCATTGTACATCGGTTGTTTTCTTTTATCCACATTATATATCACCTGCTTTTCGCTATTTGAGCTATAGGAAGCGGCATGAATTTCATTTTTTTCTTAAGTCTGAAGGTTTGTTTCTCTTTGATTTATCTCAGATGACTGCACTTAGTAGGCTATTCTTTTCAATTTTGTCACCCTATCGAGCAAGTCTTGGAATGTTGTAATTGACGTCATACATAAAAATGGTGTTATTTTATCATTCATATTGCCCATTAGCAATTGGATCGCATGTTTCTCTTCCATTTGTTGCTCATATTTCATACTTAGGTTACGCCAACGGCTTATGAATTTCGCCACTGACTCATATTTTCTTTTCGAAGGTAAGGTTAGACAGATTTTCTGCACGGTGAACTTTTTCATGAATATGGCTTAATTCAAAGAAAGGTTTTAATCGACATTCGAATACCACTGAAGCAAATTAAGTCGCTCGACGAATCACTAAAAAAGCAATGCCCTTCTATGTTACCACAAGTAGCCTTAAATTAGGCTAGATATTGCTTTGGATTACCAAGCCTACTGAAATGATTAAATTTTGGCATTGAGTAACCTTTCTGCATAGACTTGATCATATTCAAGGCGACACCTTACTCACCGCTTTTCACCGCTCGAGGCTATGACGCCTTTATCTTTTCATTGATTATTGTTTCTAGTGAGCGCATCGCTCCGTGCATTAGCCATATTTTGAATTATCGACAAGAGATAGTTAACTTCATTCCTCACTTCATGGTAGCTGTAGGAGTTTGAGGTACCAAAGGTGGTAAAAGTTATATTATTTGTCATTGAGAGCAAAACAGTGATGCATTTGATGTGATATTTTTCTGCCACATCTCCATCATGATGTTCATTTGTATCATAATATTATTCATCTTGATACCAAGCTGTGCAATCTCCTTATTTTTGACCTCCATTTGACGTCATTTCTTTTTTACTTCTCCTAGCCACGCCAATCAATACGCTCTTCTTCTTCTTCTATTTCTATTGCCTCGCTCATTTTCAAGAACTTGAATGTCCTTCTCCTTGTGCATTTACAAAGATAGTTGTTATTGGGGCTATACGACGATGTTGAGTATAAAAGCATGTACCAGGTTGATCATTTATTGGTTCAACCATATAGACAGCTTCGACACTTATGATCTCTTTCTCATTTTGATCTTCTTCTTCTTCATCTTCAGCAAAGATCGAAGATTCATCCTCTACTTACTTCTGTGAAGACTCTTCTTCATAAGCGTCAACTTTAGGTTCAGGTTTCCTGGATTCATGTTGTTCTTGATAGTGTTAAGCGGAAAGTTCATCTATATCTCTGATCATATAGACAACTTCCACTTCCATAGTGTCATTTTCATTATCTTCTTCTTGCACATGAATTTTCGATCGACATTTCGGATCTCTCGGTTCAATGGAACAAACACTTCTTCTATTAAAGGATCACATCAATGTCAACTTTTTCTTGTGGGGTGAATCGACGATGATGGATCTCCTAGAGGATTCTCCAAGGTGTCGACCATCATGTCTTTCATCAATGATATCCCTTCTTTTGGGTATTCACTTCTTATGAGTTATTTTTGAGGCGGATTTCTGAGTATATGTATCGGATGTCACATCTCTTCCATTCTTCAGGATTTTATTATGGAGTCTTGGCCTCCATATCTGCTTATCCTTTCACGGACCTTCTGATGGATTCTTGACATGGTCCAAGTGTCACGCTGATGCTCATCGTATGCGTGATTGCTCTTACCATAAGAGATGACAACTTTCTGGAGCAGATTTTCCATCACCATGTCTTGAAATCTTCTTTTCTCATCCTGGCTATTTTGAGAATTTTATGTATTTTTGGTTTCAAGCCTCTCTGGTGGTGGAGACGGTTGGTTCCAAGGACCGCTTACTTCACCAGTAGAGTTATTCTTTTTTTCCCCACTTTAGATTGTCACAGTTGTTGTAAGTAGGAATACTCGCTTTTGGCGGCAATATCGCTTATTCACTGGGTCATTTGAAGGGAATCTACTGAGCTCTCAGCTCAGTATTTCTTCTTCTTCTCTGCCTTCTGGTTAATTTGCTTTCTGATGAGAAAGCTTCATGATCATGTTTTCCAGGTACAAAAGGTTCAATCGTGCTTGCACTACATGAGACACTAAAGACACAGCCCATCATTTCTTTCACTGGGGCTTCGATTGACTTAGCCTTTTGAAAATTGAAGTTCTCCTGGAGAACTCCTGACAAAGGGTTGGTTGTTGAACTCATACCTAGTAGAGCTCAAGAACTTGAGGTCTTCCAAAGATGGCCTCTATAAATGTACCACGGTGGTACTCAAGTCGATCCACATGAAACTCAAGCTATCAAATTGAATTGTATTTAACATCTCGTGTTGATGACGGCTGCAGATGCTCACGACACTCTAGTCAATAGAAAGAAGTGCTCTGTATATCCATTCTGCAAAAGTGAAAGATGGGGATTAGTAATTAGCAATTATTATTTCACCTCATATTTTCAGAGGCACTACAAAATAAAAATAATAGTGTAATAAAAATTTAATTCTAATAGTATTCGATATGAGCCTTATACATTAGTAATTCAAGTTTATTACACAATTTTGAATTTTCAAAATTATCATAATATACATATATGACTAGCCAAATATGGAGAATATTATGAAGTCGAAAGAAAAAAATTCAAATTCATTTACATCTCACAAATTGAATTTGAAGAGAGTGTGATTTAGAACGCCGGTAATTTTCGTAAGGATGGAATAGTAGAAGACACTAGAGATTTCGCTCTGAGAATTTTTAGATCTTGTTCCGTTTCCTATGCAAGCCCTTATTAATTACCCCTCAATAAGTGAGAGAACTTTGATTAGACTACTGTTAGATCGTTAATGCATAACAGATAAGAAAGATGTGGAGTTTAAAATTTAGATTATGAAATTCATCATTAGCTTAAACGGATGGTTGGTGGAATGATGACGTCCATCTAGATCCCATGGTTCCATCATCCCGCTGGGCCTACTTAGTCGAGGAGGTAATTAATTGACAAGGATTTATCAAGAACACATGGGTTACGCCCAAGAGATCCTCGTAGACTGTGGTGTTTGTCGAGAGAGCTTAAGTCTAATTTACTGAGGATTGTTTGTCTATCAAGTATACCCTATGATTCACAACTCACGAGCCATCAGCATACCTGCCACGATCGTAATATAATGGAGTCCGGCCAAACCACCGACCGAGGACTCATCATAACTGCTATTATCAGCCCGCCAATGTTAGGACACCAACCAGCCCCTTTAAAGAAATTGATCGAGGAACATATAACACTTGATTTGACATTGTGAGCTGAGTTTTCTTAATTTGTCACCCGCACACAAGATGGATAGATTGAGTTTTACTTTAAGCTTTTAATGATATGATTTCATTTAAGTAGTTTTTTAGATTGACATTTAATTTGAGTTAATTTGATTTGAAATTAGAATCACATTTGAAAAAGATTCATATACTGAGAGCTTATCCTCAAAGTATCCCTATTGAGAACTTTAAATCAACTCGCTTAGATCTTAATAGATGATCAAATCTACGCCACTAATTATTTTCGTGAGATTTTACTAAGTTGAGATTCATAATATTTTAGGTTTTGTTAATGCACTACCATAAGACTAAACTAAGACACGCAAAGATATTTAGACGCTTGAATTTAAATTCGATAGTGTTCATGCGGTGTATTTAACAAAGATCTTAATTAACGTCTTATGTTCGCTTATACAAAGTGTTGTGGATTCAGTGGCGATTGATGAATTGAATATAAAAATATCTTACAAGGATCCAATTCATTTATTGAAAGCTTTAACAAGCTTTGAAGCACTTGGACAAGACATATAATTACTTTAAAACATATGTAAGCACTCATTTTCTTGTTCAAGCTCTTACATGTATTTCAAGATATCTAAATCAAGAAAGTCATTACCTTAACATATGCATAAATATTTGTTTCTTTTAAAATGCTATGTGGATTTTAAAATATCTAGATTGAAGCAAGAATATTATCACAATGATAAGTATATATATATATATATATATATATATATATATATATGCAACTAGTTGAATATGAACATATCTCACAATGTATGAAAGTATCACATCGTTATATTTAAAAGCTTACAAGTTTGTTTGAGTGAATTAAACTATAATCGCCAAACATGTACAATCACGTTTCTTTGAAGTTCATTGCATGTTTGTTGTTGAACTTTCAACTTCATTATCAAATTTCTTTAAACTTCTTTTTTTTTATTTTCAATTTATTCATGATGATGAACTCTATTTGAGTTATCTTTAAAGAGTCATGTTTATACATATAAGTGATTCTTGTTCTTAATGAGCTATTGAATTGAACATAATCTCATTTGAAATCTTATATGGATTCCATCATCACTTGAAAACTAATACTTTACGACTCAGTGTATTTTACATAACTACTTATGTTGCTCAAATACATGTTATAACACTATTTAAACATTCATTTGAAAGGTTATGAAATATGCTCATTGATAAGTCGTTAAGTTTGCTATGAATCTCCTATAAACTTTATTTGATTTCTTCATATTTGAAGTTGATTATTAACTTTACTATAAATCTCCTGTGATTCAATTATATACTCAATGAGATTTATTTTCCAATCATATAAATGAGATATCGCAAAGTTAAACTTATGTTTATTGACGGATTGTCAAGTTCTTTGCATTTGCTTCGAAACCAAGCACCCCTATATCTCATATTCCCCTTTCACTTCAATAACATAGCCAATTGAAATTCTTTTTAATCATTTCTAAATGGATTACAAAAATGATCCAAAAATCTAGTAAACAACTTGTCCATATTTTAATCTCAATTAAGCTTAATTCTTGTTAACTATCTATCTCATAAATTGATAGTTTTCGAATTCAATTTTAAGCTTAAAATTTCATTTGGATTTATTTTTGTTTTAGGATTTTAGGTTTCATAAGTAATTGGATATTCAATTAGTTTTGAGTTTATGTCCTCAAAAGTTTGAAATTTTGGTCCTCCATCCCATGACGGAGTATTTTCTTATTTCCAATGAGCGTAATGATAGTACGTCGAGACATCACCGATTTCCATCTCGTCACACCCCAGAATGACGGACGATTTAAATATGAAAAAAAAGATATACAATGCACTATATATTCATTTTTTTTCTAAGTCTAGGAATTTGACAAAATTTCTGAAGATTGCCTAGGGAGCGACATCTAACAGATGTTTACTTACGCTCTAATGAGAACGAGCAGGTGTCTGCGACATCGCAGGTTTTCATCTTGTCGCCGCTCGAGCACGAATGAGGCCTTCAAACGCAAAGAAACACAAAACATGTATATATCCACATTCACATTGATCTCACATATTCGACTTATTTTTTACGTTGTGATGATCGCCAGAAATGGGGTTGAATGAATCAAGAGGGGAACCCGCTAATGACTGTTCCTCTTGTTACAGAAGAGAAGGGCCTGAAGGGGAGACGAGAAAAACCGTGAGAACTCCCTAATGACAATGTTCTTCTCCGGTTGCCGCGAAGCAAAAATTGGAAGGGTAATGCAAAGAGGGCGATGACGGAAACCGAAAGAAGAACCTGCCTCATGATGGTGTTCTTCTCCGGTTGCGGCGAAGGAGATTGTGGCAAAACGAAGTAGGAAATTCGGATTTGGGAAAAAGGGAGAAATGCGGGGAAAATGGAATTTCGGATTTGCTTTGTGAGGGGAAAGAGGGAAGATATTTTCGGTTTTGATTTTTGAGGGGAAAGAAAGAAGATGAAGAAGAAAGAAGAAGAAAGGGGAAAGAAAAAAATCAGATTTGGTTTGAGAAAGAAATGGAAGAAGAAAGAAAGGAAAGAAGGGAAAGAGGAAGAAGAAGGGAGAAGAAGAACAAGAAGAAAGAAGAAGAAAGGGAAGAGGGAGGAGTCTCTTTTCTTTGAGGAGGAGAGCAAAAGGGTTTTTTTTTCTTTTCTTTGGATGAGGAAGAAGCCCTTCTGGGATGAGAGGAAGGAAGAGGAGGGAACGGCCTTGAGGGAACAAATATGAGGAAGCCGGTAGGAGAGGTCGAATGAGTGCCAGCGTTGTGTGGAGGGAGGCCGATCTAGTCGTTCACGGGGAGCGCCTGCCAGGTAATGAAGGGGCTTCACCTGAAGGAGGAGAGGTTTTGGTCTGCCCCACGCGTGAGGAAGGGGATCGAACCGAGCTGTCGTGAAGAGGATATGCCACCCACTTAGGGATGGGATTAGATTTAGGTTATTAAATTGATTTTTTCATTGCCTAATTGACTTTAATGTAAATTTTACACAAACCTCAACATAGGGTTGATATATATGTTGATTCAAGATTATTTCGTTGTTCCAAACGCAATGGCGTAGTCCGTTTCGCAATCGGAGTCGTTTGGGTCGATCAAATTCAATTTCAACTCAAAATGCCATCGCTTTCTCACCGACATTCATGCACTTGTCTAAATTGAGTGTAGCCTTACTTGACCGGGTAATAACGTGATCAATGCGAACGAGGCGTTTCGCTTGCGCCGCCTTTAGCCTGGGATATACGCGGCAGCGATCTTCGATCGTTGATCCGTTGATGCTGATCACAATATTTATATTTTGATCGCTGACGCTCAACGCGATGGCGAAGTCCGTTTGTCGATCGGAGGTCATTTGAGTTGATTTTGGCGACAGACAACATTTCACCTCGACGGCGATTGTCACTTCAAATCATTCGACATTTGCCACTCATCCAATTGCGTAAGCAATTTCATTTGATAGTTTTGTTTCGTTAACGACGGATCAATTTCACGAACGAGGTCGCTCGGACATCGTCTTTTCCTTACCCGATATGCGCCGGCACATGGATATTTGATCGCTGATCTGATCATTAAATTGTGCAATATTTATATTTTAATTAATTTCGATGTTCTGAACGCGACAGCGAAATCCGTTTGTCGATCGGAGGTCATTTTGTGCATTTTGGGCCTCGATTTGCACACTGTCACTTTCAAAGTCCGTCGAATTAGACTTGTGGGGTTCACTCGACTTATGACTCATATTTGGAGGTCAACAGGTTGAAAATTAGAAAGTGCTTTTCTTAGAAAAGGATATTGAAAATAGGTGGATGACGTATTTTGATAAATTTTTCATTGAAGGATCTGAACATACGATTGATTTTAGCAACCTTAATACCCTAAACAAAAATATATAATTTTATTTTTATCGTCGCATTAGTAAATCTGAAGTTAGAGAAGCTTTAAAGAAAATGAAATGTGGAAAAACAGTAGGACTTGATGGTATTCTAATAGAAGTGTGGAAATATTTAGGATATTTAGGAATTTCTTGGCTTACAAATCTTTTTAATGTTATTAAAGACTAAAAAGATATCAGACGAGTGGAGAAAGAGTTTGTTGGTTCCTATATTTAAGAATAAAAGTGATGCATAAAAATGTGCAAATTATAGAGGAATTAAGTTAATGTGTCATACATTAAAATTAGAGAGAGTACATAGTTACATGTGATACAAAAGTTTTTCACAATCAGTTTGCTTCATGTCAGGTAGATCTACTATGGATGTTATATATTTGTTAAGAGGTTTGATGGAGAAGTATTGAGAAAGAAAGAAGAATCTACATATGATATTTATTGATTTAGAGAAAGCTTATGATAAAGTTTCAAGAGATGTTATTTGGAAAGTTCTAGAAAAGAAAGGAGTTAATATTGGTTATATTCAAGTCATTGAGGATATGTATACTGGAGCTATTACTTGCATCCAAACACAGGAGGATTGACAAAATATTTTCTTATTTCAGTTAGATTACATCAAGGATCAACTTTAAGTCCTTATCTTTTTTGCTTTAGTTATGAATGTTCTTACTAGGCACTTACACGAAGATGTACTTTGGTGTATGCTTTTGCTGATGACATTCTTCTTGTTAATAAGACTAGAGAGAGAGTCCAAGAGAAACTTGAATTATGGAGGTCAACCTTAGAGTCTAAAGGTTTTCGTTTAAGTAGATCTAAAACTGAATATATGGAGTGTAATTTTAGTTGTGGAAGTTCTAGTGGTAGTGTTGTGACATTAGGTGAATAAGTCATTAAAAAGACTGAGCGATTCAGATATTTAGGCTCTATTGTTCAAAATAGATGGAGATGTTATTAGTAGAATTCAAGTTGGATGGTTGAAGTGGAGGAATGCATCTAGCCTGTTGTGTGATAGAAAAGTACTGCTTAAATTTAAGGAAAAATTTTATAAGATGGTGGTAAGACCTGCAATGATTTATGGTACAGAATGTTGGCCAATAAAAGAGAAGCATGAGACTAAGTGTTGCACGAGATGAGGATTCGTGGATGAGTGGCTTTACTCTTAGAGATAAAATGCGAAATGAGTATGTTCGGGAAAAAGTTGGAGTAGCTCCAATGGCAGATAAGATTAGAAAGAGTCTCCTTAGATGGTTTTGCCATATAAAGTGTCGGCCGTCCAATGACCCGGTTAGGAGAGTAGATGCATATTAAGAAAGGTAGAGGTAGACCTAAAAAGACTTGATTAAGATGTATAAAAAATGTTCTTAGTATACTTGAATTAAATGAGAATTTGACACATAATATGGCACAATGAAGACGAAGGATTTATGTAACCGACCCCACTTACTGGGATAAAGGCTTGTTGTTGTTGCAGAAACTTTAATGATATTGGTAAATTCAACTTGTTATGACTTCAAGAATGGATACTATAATCAGGTTGAGAATCTCATTGAAGTTGAGATTGTTGAGTCAATATCTTTGATCCAATCACAATCTTCTCAAACTACTAGGAAATCTTCTCTAGTTTGTATTATTAACGTTTGTTGAATTGGAGAAGCTTTGGAATATTTTAGCTTGATCATAAGGTCTTTTTAGTGGGAGCTTATTTAACATAATTGTCTGTCGACATACTTGTGAGGAGGCATGCTAGCAATTTTCAGATCCCAATATCTTTATTCGACTTGACTCTAGTTCAAATGAGCTAGTCACTTCTTTAGCTTGGCTTGTTGAGCCTTTTTAGCAATTATATTTTTTTTCTTTGTTAAAGCCATTTTTATTCGATGAAGGGCTTCGCCCTTAGTGATTTTGCATTTAAAGATTGTGTTGATTTTGACGGCTTGTTATCACTCAACTTTCGACTTTTCTCATTCATCGTCACTTGATGTTCACCAATGGTCGAATGGGTCTTGCCCGAATCCAGCCTGAATTTTTTATTTTCACTTAAATGTCTCAAAAGAAACTTTTTAACGATCTAAGCTGCAAGCAATATTATAGGCCAAAACCATAAATCATGTTGGCAAATTTTCTGAAACTGTAACTCATTTTTCATACACAGATTACCAGTTATATATATATATATATGTGATTTAAATGTCTTTTATTTAAAACCATTTATATACTTCATTTGATTATTTGTCTGCTTATTTTAATAAAAAAGTTTTTGGTACAAATTCACCCTATTTTTCAAGAGCTGGGAGTCAACTGATGCTCCTCGTGCTTTTTCTTGAGGGCGTAGGCATGTGAAAGGACACAGCAGAGAAGGAATGTAAGAAAACCAGTAAAGGAGAAAACGAAAGAGGCCTCAGCGATGTGACAGAACCTCTCAAACATGGAACAAATCTCAATCCAACCAATTTTATTGTTCCCTTTCTTTGCCAACAAACCTATTGCAATTCCCACAGAGGCTGCAGCAGTAGTCAGTGTCATAATAATCTGCAAAATAAATAATAAAAAAAAATGCTAATATTTTGTTAGATTAATAAAAAAAATTGTTAAAATGGACCTTAAATTCATTAATGAATTGTTTGAACAGCTAAATTTGAAATGTCATGAAAAAAGAATATAATGTACAGTAAAAAAATTTATGTATATGAAATATTTCGATTATTTGATTAAAAATTTTATAAATTTGTGAGTTCATTTATTTATATGTTGAAGCAAAATAAAATAAGGTTGATAGTAGCAGTAGATGGGGATCGTTGGTGAGTGGTTGTAGGAGGTGAAAGGTAGCAGGTGATGGCAACAAGTTATGATGGTGAGTTACGAGTGGTGCAGGTTGGCAACGGGTGGCGGGTAGTAGTTGATGACAGGACACTGTCAATCTATCTTTACACCCAATTGTGTATTTATATGAGTTTTAAATACATTACATATAAGCTATAGAGTGTGTTTCAAATACATTATATTTTAAATGCATCAAGCTCAACATCTTAATTATTAATAAGGTTGTTAAAATTGGACCGGATTATGAATCGAAAGGAGATTTAAGGTTTAATGGTTGAATGGGAGTTAAATGGAAGGTTGAACTGAATGATGTAATGAGTATTAAAATTATTCAAATATGATTTAAATGATATAATAATATTAGTATATAATAAATATAACAATTATTTTAAAACTTTATAAAATACAAATATTAATATATATATAATATGTAAAATTTTTATGATACAATATTGTAAATTTTATATTACTAAAATAACTTATTCATGTTATCAAATAAAATTCATAATAAGATTATAAAATTAAAAACTAAATTGTTATTCTTAAAGTTTTATATTTTGTAGTTCATTTATTATTTTCAAGGCCTAAATTTTTAATCCAATTTCTCATTCCTATAGCCAACTCAAGTTTCAACACATTAACAATTTCTTTAGTCTCACATCACAAAGTAAAATTAGTGTTTCACTTTTTATATAGAGAAAAAAAAATGCTTTGAGGGATGAGCTAAGAATATACCTTAGTGGTGGTTTGATAAGTATATTATAAATTAATTTAATTAAATTTATCTTAATAATAATAATAATAATAATAATCAAATTTTTAAGATTTATAACATTTAATTTAAAAATATTAAATTTAAATATTATTTTTAATTACTATTTATAAATTTTAATGTTTCATTAAAAATTAAAATTAATTAAATAGGGTTAATTTTGAATGTCCAATTTTATATAATTGAGGACACTCATTAGTTGAACTCTTTGTTCTCATCGGTTCTATACAAAAGTAATATTTAAGGTTGATTAGACCGTCTACATGCTCAGTTCATGATTGAACCGATCAGCTTAATTTTTAAAATAATAAAATTTTTATAATATTGATCTCATAATGGATTGAATAGCTCTGAGATTATTAAATTTAAGTTTAAATATACTAATTAAATTTTCTTATGAGACATCGATGGGTTTAGGGGATTCTTTTTTTTTTTTTTTTGGATTTATGGACATTAACCTCTTGGTGATATAAATGGTGATTAGGTATGAATTTGTGATAAGATTTTTGTTGGTGTTTTCTATAGCAACTCAATTTAATAACTCATTATTGCAATTCGGTTTTGTGATTTGAGTGTTTTCTAATATGAAGAGTTCATGACCTAAAAACTAAGATTAGGTGAATAGTAGTGGCATTAGGAAGGGGGTGTGGTTGGCTTTTGTCATCTTAGATTTAAATAAAGTTTTATGTTGCTATTTATCATAAAGCAATTTTATCTCTAAATTCTTCTCTATTTATGGATAATAGCAACAACAAGCCTTTATCCCACTAAGTGGGGTTAGTTACATGAATCATTCATTTCTATTGTGTCAAATTCTCATTTAATTCAAGTATATTAAGGTCATTTTTTATACATCTTAACCAAGTCTTTTTAGTTCTACCTCTACCTTTCTTAACATAAGGCAAATCTAATACGATCTACTCTCTTAATCGATCATTGGACGGCCGACATTTTATGTGGCCTAAATTTCAATTAAAAATATTAAATTAAGTGATTATATAGGTTTGGATTAGATGGATAATTAGATATGTTAATACAAAGAAGGTTTGTTGATATGGAGGCTTAAGATGATACTTTGTGAAGTAATTGAGAAAATTTAAGAAAAATGAAAAGAGTTTGTGAAGGAGACAAGAAGATCAAAGCACATTCATTTGGAGGTTCAAATTATCATATGATACTTTTTAAAGAACTTTTAAATTGAGTACTTCTTTATATTTGATTTCATAATTGTATTTTTATTGTACATCATAATCGTAGTTTCTTGATTAAGTGATTAGTTTCTCTCTATTTAAGTCGAATCATATAGTGATGCCATCTTTTATAACAATTAATCTCTTTTACATCAATGTTATGTTTCGTCGTATTTATTCTCAAGATGACACTTTCTCGCATAAATTTAGTCGCACTCTTTCTTAACAATTGGTATCAAAACAAAGGTTTACGAAGAATCTGATAACCTTAAATTTTGAAATCAAAACAATTGATACTTCAAAAAACAATTAAAATTTAGAAGAATGAAGATGCATAAAAATGATTTTGAGCCATACAAGTCAAATCATTATATTTAAATCTATCATTTATTTTTGAATTTAGAAATCAAAATTCATATTAAAGCTCCTCAACACTCCCTTAAATAAACAAAAATTATTTATGCACATAAAATAAAATAAATTACAACTAAATCATAATTTTAAACTTATTTATTTCTAGCTATTGTTGAAACTGTGAGAGACATACCAGGTCTAAGACAAAAAGAAAGAAACTATCTGCCAGCTTGGGAACCGAAGGTAGAGACAAAAGCAGGTAGCCACTGCTCACAAAATTTCCTGCTACAAAGAATCTGATCCACGCACAAAAAGAGAAACAAAAATTAGCAAAATATATACTACAACTAACCAAAACCTAATCAAAACTAACAGTTTCTTCTCTTCTATATGTCTCCCTCTCTTCCTTACTTGAGTTCTGGAGATATACTGAAGACTGCTTTCAACTGGGAGCCAGCAAGATCTTTTGTTTGTTTATTGACAGTCATCAGAATAGCAGCTGTTAGTGTAAAGAGAGCTGCCATCTGAGGAATAACTGCAACTTCATAAACATCTTATGAGTAATATCAAAGTAGTTTTTCTCCATTGAAAGAAACCCTAATAGATGATAGGAGTATTCGGCTCTTATGAAGAAACAGCTTCTAATGTGTTTGTAAAGTGTGAACTGATGGAGTATTTATTAAGTTGTGGAATTTTTTTTAGAAAATTTTTATACAAACTATATATGGCATATATTTAGAAGAATGTGTAAAAACCTAAACTCTTAGGGTCTGTTTAGGGCAGCTGTAATTTTTTATAAAATTGATTGTAAAGTTATTGTAGGTGTTAGTAATATTTTCTTTTCGAAAAAAATTTAAATAATTTTCTGATATATATCACACTTTATTAGTTCTAGTTCTAAAAAATAACTTTTCATCACAAAATTTCTTGAAAGCAGCCAAATAGTTGGTAGCTAAACATAGCTATATTTCAAAAGAAAGTAATGTAAAGCTCAAACACAACATTAATCATGAGATATTGTCTTTTATTATAAAATAACGGTCTCATGTTTTATCTTGTTGGTGTAACATCCCAAGAGTGTTGTTGTAGGTGTTAGAAATATTTTCTTTTCGAAAAAAATTTAAATAGTTTTCTGATATATATCACACTTTATTAATTCTTGTTCTAAAAAATAACTTTTCATCACAATGAATTTAATAGGTAGCTAAACATAAATATATTACTTTAAAAGAAAGAATGAAAGCAAAACACAACATTAATCATCGAGATATTGTCTTTTGTCATAAAGCAGCCCTAGTTTTATCTTGTTGGTGTAACATCACAAGAGTGTTGTTGTTGGTGTTAGAAATATTTTCTTTTCGAAAATAATTTAAATAGTTTTCTGATATATATCACACTTTATTAGTTCTAGTTCTAAAAAATAATTTTTCATCACAAAATTTTGTATTTTTATCTTATATTTCTTTTATTTGTTCTTGATGATTTGAATTATATATGGTATAATTCTAACTGTTTACTCTGAAGACAAGTAGATATTCATATTATTAAAACAATTAGGCAGGCAGCTGCTTTTTTTTTTTTTTTTTTTGGTGGCAATACAATTAAATTATAGTTTATTTAGTCAAGAAATTCGGTAGAAGCTTGATACATATCATAATTATCATCAAGTCTTATTTGAATTATTTGATATCTGCTTTTGTTAATGATTTTTATTGTTTGTGGTGTCTAGCCTATCTTTATAAATTATTTTGAGCAATTATATTAAAATAATCTTAAATCCACTCATTTCCTTCCCTAATCTTCTAACACTATGGGCCTATTTTGGATAACATTAAATTCACTATATATTTCTAAACACAATCTTAGCATTGTTTTTAACAATTCTTCGATTTTTATAAAAAATAATGATAGAGCTGCTATTTAAGAAGTTGTAGTGATTTTTTTATTATTTTAAAAAAATTAGATTATAATTTTTAATAGTCACCGTACTCTATTAGTTCAATTGAAAAATATAATTTTCTTATAACAACTTTTTTAAAATACAACCAAAATATAAATTTTGAAATGTCATCTACATTGTGATTCAGATGACACCATATGCAAAAAGTTACCCTAAACGCAGGGTAACATTTAAGAAATTTTATTGTTTAGAATAAATTTTTGAGACTAAGCTCATTACACAATGTTCTAACAATGTACTATATTTAGTGATTTTTTAATCTAAGATTTTATAATTCTAGCTGGCATATTTAGAAAAATTACATAATAACTTTATATAGAATTTTTTTATTTCAATTTTACAATAAGATTTATAGGTAGTTTCAATTGCTCCAAATATGTCATAATTTTTAAACTTGTTTAATAAGTTTATTTTCTAGCTTTAGATTTGATATATCACTTTAAGTGGAGCATAAAATTTAAAGTAATATGCATATATAATTCTATATAATAGAATTAGATGTCTTGATAAGATGAGTTCAAAAACGCTAAAATTTGGTAAAACTAAGTCCAAATAAGCTCGATTAAAGCATAAATATTATACATGAATACTTTGAGACTTTGGATGATCAAATGACTTCCAAATTTGATGTGCTTCTAGTTGATTCAAGCAGCTCGACGAGATGAATCCAACTAACCTAATATTACTCAAATCAAAGGTCGTTTAGATGGTCAAATTATTAAAAAAACTATCCTGAGGAATTAATATGAACCGCTTGATGAGTATTTTGGGATTTTGGAATTTTGGCTGCAATTATCAAAATGGCCTCTCAAAATTCTATAAATAGCACTCCATCCTTGTCATGAGGGAGGAGAAAGTTAAGTAAACTAGAGTTGAAGAGTTAGAAGCTTGAAAAGCCATCATGTCAGCCACCGACAACCGTTACATCTAGCAACCAACACATAGCCTTTTAACCTGGTTATAGAATTCTAATTGTCCTGATTTTCGGACAAAGTCTTGTAATCCCATAATCGGGGAGATTGAAACATTGTACTTCAAAATATATAGTAAAACATTTTAGTTGGATTAGACCCCATGATTTTTTTCTCCTTTTCTCTAAGATTTTTTCATGTAAAAATTATGTTTTCTTGTGTCCTGCCCTCTATCATCTCTATGTGTGTTGAACTTTCTACTATTTCAAAGTTTATGACACAAGGTTTGTATGTGCAAACTATTATGATGATTTTTTTTCTTTATAAAAATTCCCCTATACATCTATTTATTTATTTTATCAGTTAATATACTCTTTTAAGATTAGTTTCAAATCACTTTTATTAATTTATTTATTTTTATTTATGTTCTAATGCAAAATATATATTTTTTAAAAAATATGTATTTGTTTTATTTAAAAAATAAATAATAATAAATAATAATAATAAAAAAGTTAACAAAACATATTGTATCATCTTTTAAATTAAGTTTTAGAGTATATATGTGAAAGAGAAGTGTTTTGAAGTGCTTGAAAAAAAGATTTTATTCACATTTTTTTAATATTTAGAGTAGGACGAGAAGAGTGATCATGTATTCACCAAGAAATTATAAAGATAATTATGTATAATTAATAATTTATTAAGTTATTAGTGATTATGTCACTTAAAATTGATTAGTAGATTAATCAAAATAACCAAACAAAATTTATGTAAGGCGTTGTTGTAAATAAGTTTGCTTTTAAGTTATGAAAGAGTAATTAATTAAGCTTATTTAACAGATGATTAGATAAACTTTGATTAAATAATATTTATTTATATTAAACATGCTTCTCATTATCATCAACAAAATTTGCACATAATTCTCATGTATTTACATATCTTACACTTAATATTTGATATTGATAAATATAATTTTTTTTTCTATGCATAAAAAAGATACATTTCACTTTAAAAAGTTATGTATCGTGCTATTTTTGATATCATGTTTAAAATTTTGAAGTTATTTATGTAAATATGAAATTTATGTGTTAGATATGAAAATATATAAGAATTATGTATATATATATATATATATATATATGTAAATGCTCAAAAAATTTTGTTTTACAATACCATGCAAAATTTTTATTCATTCTTGATATGGCATTTAAAATACTACTAGTCTAAGCATCTAATCTTGTCAAAAGCAAGTTGATCCTAAGTTGAAACTAGAGATCAAGTCTTAAAATATCATTCAAACTTTGGAATATCGGTTAAATCTCTAAATAGCACTTCAACATGGAGTGTTTATAGTCAAATCGAGCCTTGACGGGATCTAACAAGCCCAAGATCTCATAATTCTGACTTCATTTGAGCATTCAAATACTTAAAATACATCAAATGATCAAAGGAATCATTTTGAGTCGTCTGATGGAGTGGAGTGGTTCGGATTTTGCATGTATTTATAGAAACGTCACTCCTCTAATCTATAAATAGCTCATCATTCTTCACATGAGGGGGACCCAAGCAAAAGAGATGAGAGAGCTCTAAAGCTTGAAAATCCTCCAAGCATAATAATTCACTCGCCACCACGCTATTGCCAACCAACCGCCACGCCGCCGCCGTACCGCCGATCCTCATCGTCTTCAATCTTCATCTCATCGCCACCACTCGCTGCCACGCGCCAACCATCTTCGTTGACACCGACGCGGCCACCGCCGCTGACTACCATCGGCTACCACCGCCCATCGCCGTCATCACCATGACGACCTTCATCATCGCCGACCTATTCACCATCATCTACTACCACTCAAGAATCTTACAACTCAACGCGACTATATTGTTATTGTCTCGATTCGAGATTCATTGTCGCTCTTCATATACATTATGTAATCTCGTTAAAACTTTTGTACTCTTAAATAGATACATAGTGGAAGATTTTTACTGGGCTCAACCCGTTATTTTTTCCTTCTTTTTGAGGTTTTTTCACGTAAAAATTATGGAGTTTTCTTATTAATTCCTCAAACATCGTGTGCATAATTCAAATAAAAGCAGGCAAATTTTATTCTACGAATGGTTTTCAGCACGCAGTTTGGCATCATCGTGGGAGAAAACTCATTAATCACAATTTTATGAACACCTACATCATGGTCAATAGCGCAATACTCATAACATGAGCCTCCCACTCCAACTCACGCCACTCAAACCAATCCTTGAACCAAGGATGTCAAGCCTTCACTTCCCTCGATAGGTGACTCTTGAAGGGCACAACATGAATCTCTTTAGAAGATCGATATGCGAATAGAAGAGTCTCAAAATGAGATGATTTGACTTTATGAAAACATGAAAACTACCGCGGTAAACACATATCCCCTGAGATCGATCGTTAGCCGTGAGAGGTCAAAATGCTAATCTCCTTGACACTGAAGTTCCTCCGCTTCCAGACCGTGATGCTGATCTCCTTGACACTGCTAATTATACTCATCCATCACATGCAGCTCAACCGACTGTTAATCCACCAATTATTGCTGGTAGCTTGACACGTTCTTGTCATGTTATACGTGTAGAATTACGATGCTTAATGCAAAATGAATTTCACCTTAAAGATAGAAATCATCCTCCCCTCACCTATGAGTCCTCACCTTTAGCTAAAGCTATTCTTCAACATCTTATTCCGTAGGTTTCAAGCTTCGAGCATCGATTCTATGATGGGGCAACTAATCCATATGAACACATCGATCACTACGTAACTATCATGCATATCCGACGAGCTCCTAACACACTGCTTTGACAAGTTTTTCCAATCACCCTTAAAGGTCAGCCCCGCACTTGGTTCTACTCACTTCCAAGGGGATTCATCCATACCTTTGATGAACTCACCAAGATTTTTGTAGAACAGTTCATTGCAAAATGATGGATCATAAAAGATTCCTCTCATCTCTTCGGCATTCGTCAAAATGAGGGTGAATCACTTAAGGAATACTTCCAGAGGTTCTCCTTAGAAGCTCGCCAAATACTGAGACTCAACTATTAAGAGAAGTTTTCCTTGGAGGGCTCCATCCGGGGCCTTTTTACACATCATTAATGCGAGATACGGTCCGCTCATATGCCGACTTGGTTCATCGTGAGGAAACAAAAATTTCTACCGATGAGGCTATTAATGCTCATCGCAAATAATTTGAGCAATCTACAAGAAAACGTAAGAGTGCTCCAGGGAATGGGGACCGATAGTCCCATCAAAAGAAGCAACAATGCAATCGTGATCTCCCTCCACGACCCTCACATCAACGACGTGAACCATAACCATAAAAGGAATACACACCGCTGAACACATCTCGTGTTAACATCATGATGGCTATTCAAGATGAAGAAACCATCAAGTGGCCACATCCACTGAAACCAAATTCAGGAAATCAGGAGCAATATTGTCACTTCCATCGAAGACGTGGACATACTACTGAGGCATGCAAGCAACTCAAAGAAAAAATTGAGAGGCTCATTCAATAAGGATATCTACATCGATTTGTGAAGAATCAATCAACTCAACTCCAACTGGGGGACAACCAGGACAATCATCACAAAAATAACAAAATAGTCATCAAATAGTTGGGAAAATTGAAACAATCGCAGGAGGACCAATACTATCTAATCGAGTTCTCATTATCACCTCTGAAGAGCCAGAGTTAAAGAAATCGCGTATTAATCATTCCATCACTTTTAATGACTCAGACTTTAGAAGGAGTCCATGTCCTCATCAAGATCCACTTATCATCAACACGTGGATCCACTCATGCCATAATGTTAAGAGAATTTTGATTGACAATGGGAGTTTTGTTGATGTCTTATTTTACTCCACATTTCTTAGCATAGGCTTGGTTAGGAAAAAGCTCCAAGCCGCTATAGGATCATTATACGGGTTTGATAATCGCCATGTGCGAGTAGAAGGGACAATCACCCTTCCTATTGTCCTCGGAGAATTCCCTCGACAAGTGACTCATTCAATCCAATTCATGGTGGTCAAGTCAGATTCAATATATAACGCTATCTTCGGAAGGCCCCTCCAATCAATTTTCGGTGTCATCACTTCAATTTTTCATCTTAAGATGAAATTTCTAACCCCCGTTGGAGTTGGGGTAGTCTATGGAAATTAACAGATAGTACAATCATGCTACCTCAAACAAGCTCAACCATGCCCTTCTATAACCTTCAGTATCGAAGATTTTAATTTTTGAGATGAAGAAGTATCAAAGCTGTAGACTTGCTCTGTGCATTATCGATGACCAACCACTATTGAGCAAAGTGGATCTCTAAGAACAAAGATAAAATATATAGACTTCTTATGCAAATCAAGACATCTTCGCTTGGAACTTGGATATTTGGGGGACCCCAATGTGATCATGCACTCCCTCAAGATTGATCCAACATTCAAACCGATCATCCAAAAGAAGCGAGTTTTGCACTGACGCCTGCTATTGAACAAGAAGTTAACAAGCTCTGGCGGATTCATACGAGAGGTACATTACCCCATGACTAGCAAATGTTGTCTTGGTTAAGAAAATAAATGGAACATGGAGAATGTGTATTGATTACGACCTTAACAAAGCTCAAAAGATAATTTTCCTTCCTCGAATTGATCAATTGGTCGATCTACGCCCTGACATCAAATGCTCAATTTTTTGGAGCTTACTCAAATAAAAAATGGATCCAATGGAAGAAGCCACATCATTTTAAATATATAAAGATTTATACTGTTACCAAGTTATATCGTTTGGGTTAAAAAATGCTGGTGCTACCTATCAATGCCTTATGAATAAGATTTTAAAGACCTATTAGTGCACAATGGAGGTATAAGTGGATATTATATTAAAAAAGCTTGGAAGAATCATAATATTTCGACTTAGAAATATGCTTTAACCTTCTTCGATGTTATAACATAACTTAACCCACCAGTGTGCTTTTGGGGTTACGTTGAAAAAATTTCTTAGGTTTATGGTAACCCACCGTGGGATAGAGGTAAATCCCGAGAAAATCAAAGTTCTCTAAGATATGACTCATCTAAAGAATATCAAAGAAGTTCAACGTTTGAATGGACGAATTGCTGACTTATCCCGTTTCCTAGCCCGTTCTGGAGATAAATACTTGTCATTCTTTAAAATATTAAAGAGAGCTAAAAATAATAATTTTTAGTGGACTGATGAATGTCAGCCTGCTTTTGAGCAATTAAAGGAGTATTTAGCATCTCCACCCCTACTATCCAATCCTATTCAAGGAGAGATGTTATACTTATACCTCGCAGTCTCTTCCCACGTGATAAGCTCCTTAGAAGAAAAATGGGATACAACGACCAATTTAGTGTTAGAAAAATTCTCGATATAGAAAGTCATTATCCACTGCAGACAAAGTGGCTCGGCTTTAGTTTTCTCACAAAAAATTGTGTCCATACTTTCAAGCTCACCATCGGTATTTACACTCATTTATCATTAAGGGTCAACAAAACCAGACATCTTGGAGGTTAATTAAATGGTCCAGAATTGGGAGAGTTTGATATTCATTTCGACTACCGATAAAGTCTCAAGTACTCGCAGACTTTACAGTGGAATGCACTTCTCCAATTCCAAATGAGTTATCTACTACAAGCCTTTTGTCTCCTCAATGGACCCTTTATATTGATGGAGCTTCAAAAATATGAGAGCAAGAATCTTACTTATTTTCCCCGTAATACCTAGAGTATGAACTGCCTAAAATTTCCTACAACTAATAATATGGTGAATATAGGCTCTCATTCGGGGTTGAGACTCGCCATCATTGTGAAGCTCAAAACTTAGTGATCCACACTTCTCACTCGCCTCCAGGTTGAAAAAATTTTAATACTCATAATCCTCAAACTAACAGACAGACTGAAGCTACCAACAGGACTATACTCAAAGGACTAAAAATACATCAGAAGGTTGGGGCAATGGGTTGATAAGCTTTCTAATGTTCTTTGGGCTTACCGCACTACATCGTGAACCCTGACTGGTGAGACACCATATAACTTGTATTTCAGCACAGAAGCTATTATACTAGTAGATATCGGAGTTCCAAGTCCAAGAGTTCAATTATTCGATCATGATGGTAACGAAAAACAACTCCGACAGCACCTAGACCTACTCCCCGAAACTCGTGACATGGCCATACTTTGGACTGCTTCCTATCACCAAAGGATAGCTCGTCACTTCAACAAAAGAGTAAAACCTCATCCCATATCTGCTGATTTGATCTGTCTCAAGCTCCAAAGGCCCTCAATGCAATAAACTCTCACCTCTTTGGGATGACCCATATGTAGTTATAGCTATGGTCAAGCCAGGAACATTCAAGCTCAAGGATCTAGAGGGAAAACTTTTACCTCGAACTTAGAATACTGAGAATCTCTGAAAATATTATCAGTAATTCCTACTACATAATTATTGCAACTTTTATTTTATCTCATTTGTCATTTTCTCTTCAAACTCATGTATGTATTAAAACCATCTTATGATTATATCACCAACCTTATCAGAGTAATGAATTTATAACTTTTTCTTTCAAGCTTGTTGCATATAAACAATCTCCTTCATTTAATCCTCCTACTTGAGAAATGCGCAACTCACGTTGTATCTCAGTCGGGCCATGATCAATCACATGGGGACTTGATCGGGCCTCTTCCATATAGGTAAGAAGTCAAGTAACACTCTGGCTAATACCTAGGATAGGTCAAAAGGTCCTTGGTGGACATCCCACAGCCTCTTCATACAGGTAAGATGTCAAATAATGTTTTGACTAATACCTAGGATAGGCCAAAAGGTCCTTGGTGGACATCCCACAGACTCTTCCATACAGGTAAGATGTCAAATAATATTTTGACAAGATAGGCTTGGTGGACTTCCACGGCCTCATCCATAGGTTAGCGTGAATAATATTCACCAATCTTCCCATATAAAAAATAAAACAAGAGCATATCAACTTTAAAAAAAAAAAGAATTTTATCATTGACAGTACTAACATGATGATATAAGAAAGAATCAAAATTCTGATATAAAATAATAACAATACATAGATAAAAGAAAAAAAATGCATCCTCAAGTGATACTACATGATATCAACGTCCTCCTCACCACTAAGAGATGATCCTTGACTCACTCTCGATCTAATCTGAAGGTCTTCGAGATACTCGGGAGATAGATTCATACTAGCTCGATTTGCGATGTACTAAGCGGATTCCTTTTAAGAACCCTCGGATGAAGCCCTCCTCTAAACATTGGTACTCCAAATCCTTCATTTCAACATCAAGAATATGATTACGAGCTTCCTGGACATGATCTTCAATAGTATCGCGATAAGCCAGGGAGTTCTTAAAGTCTTCCACGCTTCAAGGAGATTTCATTTGCTCGAACATTATAAGCTCCTTCTCGAAAGATGATCTTGTAATGCTTTCTTTCTCCGCCGAGAGCTTTCTTCTCTACAGTACCTGAGTCTTTTCTCTTCTAGAGTCGCCCTCACCTCAATCAACTCATCACGAGTGTGCTCCACCTCCTAACGTTGGAGAGAAAGAGAAGTCGACATGTTCGCTAGCTCGCTACACCGCTTAGTGATCCTGAGTCACCACTTCTTTGGCTTTAACACTCATATTTCTTTTCATACTCCTGCAGATATTTTTTTCATAAATTCAAGATTCCTAAGGACACCCAAAATGAGCCATCACCTCTAATGTTTGAGCTATCTACAAAAAAATCATCATAAATGCTACAAAAGAAAAAGGAAAAGAAGCAAAGAAGGAGGAAGAGAAGACAACATATTAATTCATTTGCTCATTGACGCCCAAAGGCATGCATACGTTTTAACACCTCTTCGTGAATGTCGCTTGAGAAACGAACTCCCCATTATGAGTTGAAATAGCTAAACTCGTGAGGTCAATCAAACACCTTCTCCATAGATATTTGACGTAGTCATGATGCTTCAGACTTCAAAACATTGTTACCACTGTGATTTCATAACGGTCTTCTTGAAAGAACCCTATGAATATGAGGAAACCTTTCACCACCTTTACTTGACCTCTTCAGTGGAATAGCATGAGATCTCCCTGCCTGTATGGAAAGGCCAATCTTGAACATTATATCTTCAACTATATATTTGTCAATATAACGTAACTCATGTTGTAAGCTTCCTGCATCAGGAATATTAAGAGTTGCTAAGATTTCATTCTCTTTAATCAGCAATGAATCTGGAAGTTCATTCAATCTTTCATATCTCTCAGGGAGGCCCACTCATTTTTCACAAAAAAGAATCCATTAGACCAATTTCTAGATGGATCCAGTGCTGAAAATTCTATCCAATTCTTTATAGCAGAAGAAACACGCCCCCGAGCATCACATGTGAATCTACACATTCGACACAAGTATTTGATGTTTAAAGCAACATCACACTCTCTAAAGAAGATAGTCAAACCAATGATGATCACTAAAGCTCAAAATGAAAATTGTGATAAAGCTACACCATATATTTTAAAGATCTCAGTCAACTCGAGAGCTAAAGGGAATAGCAGTCCCGCACGAAGAATTATCTCAGAAACAGTAAAGTATCCTGACGGAGGTGAACGAGCTCGATCAGACTTTTTGGCAACAATAGCCACCAACTCATTAGGAAAGTGAAATTTTATGTGAAACACCATTAAACTATCTGATGTGACAGTGGATGGTATATCGTGTCACACTATGGGTTTTCTTCCGACCATCACCCTGTGAAAATACATAATAAATAAATAAAGAGAGAGAGAGAGAAATGACAAAAATTTGAGAATTTTGTGAAGCAACTCACTCACCCCAATACTTGGGCATATCCTTTTTGACTCTCTCACTAACAAGACTTGAGATAAAATTTTTTACCTATGATCCCGAAAGGATACACATACATATGAAAAAAAAATAATTTATTCCTCTCTAAGGATGTTCTGAAATTACTTGCTAAACTTTCTGATTCATTCGAATGACGGTTCATAATTAACGCTTCCCCACCATCTTGGTAGTTATCAACTATTGAACCATCCATTGAAGTTTCAAGAAGTCCAATTTCCTACAAGAAGAAGTAGAACTACCTAATCGCCTCCGAACCCGGTCGGTCCGACGAGGACAGTTGATGCCTCTTTCGAGGGAAAACCAAAGTCTCGCCATATGAACTACGGGCCTTGATCACCTCCAAACCCGGTAGGTCCGACGAGGATAGTTGATGTCTCTTTCGAGGGAAAATGGAGCCTCGCCTGATGAAATCTGATCGCTTTCAAACCCGGTCCGACGAGGATAGTTGACGCCTATTTCAAGGGAAAACCAGAGCCTCGCCGTATGAACTACATGCCTTGATCGTCTCCGAATGACCTTCTCTTAAGAAGAAGAGGAACACTAGAGCATATGAGGTGTGTGCCTTCTCCCTTGACCCTAGGTGATTTTTATAGACCCCCTATATGGAAAAAAAGATAAAAAATCAAAGAAAAACCATAAAAAAATGAGTGAAAATTGTAGAAAATAGACCAAAACAGAAAATAAATGGACAAAGCCTCATCGTGGTTTGTATGACTGCACTCCGCCGCCATACTGCCCAGCTCACGCCCACATACGCTGAAGCTCCTGCGACCACCCATGGCTCGCGTGGGCGACCACGCGTCACGGGCATACCGCCGCAGCCTCAGAATGTCCTGGATGGGTCCATAACCCCAAAATCTTGCGCCTGCGCGTACCCATACATATCCGTGGCCCTGCACCCACTTCCGTGATTATAATCTTGTATTCCCATGAAGATCTGTTCTCTCAAAATGTATAGTTAATGGACTCACAAATTTCATTGAAGAATTTGCTATTTTCAAGTATTTGGTGTATATATTTTTGGATGATTGAGATAATATCATCCAAAAATAGAGGCAACAATATATGACACTTAAAATACTACTAAGCACAAATCTTGATGTCAAAAGCAAGTTGATCCTAAGTTGAAACTAGACGAGATCAATTACTTAAAATATCATTGAAACTTTGGGATATCGCGTTAAATCTCTAAATAGCTCTAAACATGGAGTATTTATACAATCGAGCCTTGACAGCCGATCTAACAAACCCAAGATCTCATAATTCTCGACTTTATTTGAGCATTCAAATACTAAAAATA
>CM038221.1:182776066-182891066 GCA_021442155.1 Cymbidium sinense
TTTGAAGTTGAGGTGATCTATTTATTTGAGTTAAATTTTTTTTTAGAAAGCTAGAGCTTACAATTCCATGATACAAGGTCATGTAAATGCCTAAGAGGTAAGGATTTATGCCTGTAGCCTGCATAAGGAATTAGCAAATTTTGAACCTAAATCTAGGGATCTTTGGCAAGGGCCAAAGCATGACCTAAATCTAAGGCAAAAATAAATATTTGGTTTACCTCCACAAGAGAGGATAAATCACTTGATTGTTTGGACTCACAACCGCCTAGGGGTGCCGCCAACTAACTCTCCCTATAATTTTAAATACATGTAGGCAAGTCATATGCTTTTGCAAGATCGCTAAGCTGTTGTTTATTTAGAAAGAGACTAAGTCCTTAAATACACTCCCTAAGAGACTAGATCATGTAGGGCATGAATTCATGACTTAAATCTAATGCAGATTTTGTTATGTTTTATTTTCATTTTTGGACAATTGATTTGGCACAGGAAATGGGATTCATATGCCTAATGCATAAGAAATTAGATTATGGGCCAAATTCAGAAAGAAAGGAGGTGCATTTCCACCATGGCTCTTCAAGGTCAAGCCAAGTTCCCTTGCAAAGGTGAAAGCCCTCCATAACAAGAGTGAAACAAGATACTTTTTATGCATGATGTGAAAACATACAACATTCAGCAAATAGGTTGCTAAATCTTTTATCTTATTTTATAACCTAAGCTTTAGGTGAGGTTATAAGTTATTTAAGTTTTAGTTTTGAGTTGATTAATTGATAGAAAATTTATTTTCTAAGAGCCTAATCATCCAGGCCATTCATCAAAGCAAAGAAGAAAGTAGGAAAATATGTCATCTTAATGCACAAGCTAAACAAACATCAAACAATTTATAAAGCTAGCGCACAAGAATAAGTGGCCATTTATTGTCGGGCTCCACCGTACAAACCTAAAAACAAATTGGGTAGCCAAGCTCTACCCTTATATAACCCAGATAATAACTGAATTAATTACAATCAAGAAGGAATTCATTTCGTGGGGGTCTTCATTCTTCATTCTTCATTTCTTCTTTCTTCTTTTGGTTGGTTGGAATGTGGTTGCTCTAAAGGTTTCACATGGTACATAAGACATAGTCTTATGATCAATGTTCATCCTAATCCCCCATAACAATCATTCCAAATCCTAATTGCAAAAATTACATGAAAATGGAAAAAAAGTAAATCTAATTAAAACTTGCAAAATAGAGATTAACTAAACAAACCACACAATCCCAAGCCTGTATATGAATAAATTAAAATTAACACCCTATGCATGGGTAACCAAGTCCACTTGGCCTATTTTGGATTAGCTGGTATAAGCAACCTACACAAGAAAAGCATTTATATTTTTATTACAGCACCCCTTAAGCATAATCCCCTATAGAAGACAATGACTAGACTAAGATCATCCTACCATTAGGTCTATGCGCATACACCCTTACATCCAAACTAAAACATCACATCATAAAATAAAAGCAAACATCAAACCATGCATCGCCTTAATATAGGACTAGAAGTGGTGACTTAGCCTAATGTGTGTCATTTAAGGTGTATGTCTTATTTAGTTTTAAGGTTAGAATTTTCCAAGCATGAAGGATTCAACTTAGAGGGTTGTTTCATTTAAGTGACTTAGTTGATTTTGTTGAATTTATTTTATAATTTGATTTGAATTAAATGAACCTGCAATTAATTACTAAAAGTTATAAAGAGAGGAAAAGAGAAGAGAACTTCTCTTTCCTCCCTACCTTAAGTAATTTCTAAGGTAGATTCATTATTGATTTTGTTTAGTGAATGTTTTATTATGTGTTTTAATTAATCATAAGTTTAGATTTTCCCTTAACAAACCCATTCAAAAAGAAAGACATTTTAAGATTAAGTAAAGTGAATTACTATCACAAAACACACAACACTTTATTTCTTTCCAACATGTGTAACATGCATATGGATGAATCCTAAGCATATCTATACATGCAAGTGAAAATATTAGCATGCCTTAATGATAAATGCTAAGAGATGTTGCTTAAGGAAAATTTGGAATATTTCATGTATGCAATGATTTTGTTAAGTAGAAAAGAGGGGTTCCTTTATCCATTATTCATATGCACATTTACATGTATGAAAGACATAAGTGAGTACGACGCCATTTTTTTCTACACCAGGGGAGTTAGGTATAATACCTACTTGGGGCTACTTAAAGCCTCGTAACCCCGGAATGCCCAGACTAATATACCACTTTTCTTAAATACATGTGCATGTACAAGAAGAAATGAATGGAAAAAGAATCATGCAAAACAAGTTTATGTTTGTTTATTTTGGTTTGGTTAGGCAATGTACATGTGTAAATGTGAAGGTCCCTCTTAAAGGATAACCTAGGAATGAATAGGAATAGATTTAAGCAATTGTTGTGTTCTTTCAAATGAACTATACACTTTGCAAATCCTATTCAAAACTATATTAAAAGAGAAAAAAAAAAGGAAAAGTCACATAATGCACATTTTATATTATACTCACATGCAAGTTTATAAGTAATTGTAAGTAGCATGAATTTCATTTGTAATATTTGATTTCTAAGTTTTGAAAATAATTTTGGATTTAGTAGTGATAATATTCATATTCTTAAACCAAAATATGCAATTTGACATAAAGGAAACATTTCATTTTGATTTAAATTTTCAAAACACATAAATGCATGATTTTCATATGACATACACATTTAGCATGCTAGGAAATAAATAAAGTGATGTAAGAATTTAATTTCATTCAACTTAATTAATTCCTAAAGACAATCTTGTGGAATAAGATCATTTAAAGTGAATCAAAGTTGTTTAAATAAAGTTTTAGTTTTTGAGTTTGATTTGATTTTAGAAATGTAAAAGGTTTGTTGGTCCTAACCATCTCCCACATATGTGAGTTGTTTTAGTTTAATTTTAGAACCATTAGATTGATGCTATATTTTGTTTAGGTTAAGGTTCATTAAGTTCATTAATTACCCCTTACCTACACCACTTTAACATATTTAACCAAATAATTATGAGCCAGTATATGACATAAAATCACAAAGAATTTAAATCAGCAAAGCACCTAAGAAAGAAATGGGCCTAATGCATTTGGCTCACAATTAATGATTAATTAAGCTAAAGGGTTTAATTTAAGTACTTTCATGACTCTTCCCACACATATGGGTTAGATATGATTTCCTTAAGCTACTTAGTTTATTGAACACCTAAGTATCTACCCAAGAAGGAATTGATTAAATTAAAATTTATTTTATTTTAAAATTTTGATTAATCAAGCCATTTAATAAAGTTATTAAACTATTTAGTTAATTTGCACCTTAATTAGATTTTTATCAAAATGAAATAAACTTAAGGGAAAAGATTTGGGAAAGAACTCCTAATCTCATTCCCCAAGTCCATTTACTATTCTTAGATAATTAGCAAACTTAATTAATGAATTTATCATTGTTTAATAGGTTAATTAATTATGTTGATTAAAAGAGTAAGAATCAAGCAATTACCCTAATTAAGCCAACACTAAATTCTAAGAAAATCATGAGAGGTAGAGGTCATCCCATTAATCAACCCTAAGAAGTTTGGAATTAATTAATAAATTAATTAGGGAGTAATTAACATAATTAAATTCCTAATAAAACCAAAATTACAGAAAATTTACTATTTAAAATCAATTAAACTTAATTTTAGTTATTCCCCTTTGAAATATCTTCAAAATGCATTTGAGTTTATATTTTTTGATTTTTGTAAGTTTAGTTATGTAATTTTGAAGTTTTTGTGATTATTAGATAATTAAATCCCTAATTATATGACATCGACGGCACGGTGCTTCGTGGCGACAGATTCATCACTTAAGTTGTCACATCATATGATCAACCAACCACTTCGCCCTAGACCGTCCGATCAAAGATTGAACAGTCAAGATTAAACCCATAATTCTAATAGAATAAATCAAATGATCTAATGTGGATTAATCAGGATCGTCCATCCAAAACATGCGGGATGGACGATCCATGATTCATCCTTGGGCTCGCCTATGGGAGACAGCAACCATCCATCCTCATGGTTTGATCTCGAGCTCGATTGAGCTTGATTAAGCTAAGATTGAACCCATACCATCAACATACAGAGAAGATCTAATAGTGGAAATCACTTGGGATTACATTTTCCTTCAAAAGGACCAAAGAAAATTCAATGCAAGCTCGATTTTGAATAGTATCTGAGGCTATCATGCTCAACCATCGAGGTAGCTTCGTCTAGTGGAGATGAAGCCCTGTTGAAGGTTTGAGGGCTTAAGGGCTTGAGGTTGAGTAGATCTTCCTATGGACCAATCTTCTCCTCTTAGGCTTCCGGATTTTGTCTAGCTCCTCCTTCCCGTGCATTGGAACTTGGAATTAAGCTTTGGTATTGAGTTGAGTGAGATGGAAAATTCCTTAACCTCCCCTATTTTTGGCTTAATGAAATCGAGAAATGGAGAATAGGTAGAGTTTAAGAAATGCAAGAGAGAGCTTGGGGAGCATGCCTTGGGTCTCTCTGGCTTGATCGAATGCAAGTCACTTAGATTCAAGTGAAATGAGGAGGAGTATTTCTCCCCACACAAGCATTAGACGACCGTGCTTGGCTTTGCCATTGTGATCAAATTGAATTGATTGATTGGGTTGGTTAGGCCATTTTGGATGTTGTGTGATTCAATTTTGGTAGAGGGAGGGAGTGGAGAAGTTTCCATGTGTTAATTTGAGTGGAAGAGTGATTCCATGTGGAGCATATCCTATTAGGTGATCAGTTTTGGCCTTGGGTTGGGTTTGGCTGACCCAAACCCATTGGGTCATGTGCACCACACTCATTAGTGTCTACTTGGTCCAGTAAGAGGGCGCCAAGTGGCCATGAAAAAGATTTGACCAAATTCCAAGTGGAATTGACCATAGGTTACCCCTTGACCTAGGGTTAAAATGGTCATTTGGATTTGATTTCACTTTGGACATATTTAGAATAGTTTGAAATTAGGTTGGTCAAAATTTTAAAGAATTTGGAGTTGATTTGATGTCATTTGGCTCATGTTGACCCATTTAGGTCAAAATTGGTCAACTTGGGTCAAGTTGACCAATTAATCAAATTGGATCAAACCAAGGGTTGGGTCAAGTTCATATGATCATTTGAAATGTTTTGGTATCATTGGTTAGGTTCAATTTGATTTGTTTTTGGTTTTTGTTCATTTGAATTTATTTAGGTCAAATGGGTCAAGTTGACCAATTTGTTCCATTTGACCTAATTGAGATAGGTCATGGTTTGGTTGATCATTTGAAATATGTTGCAGGCTTTGGTTTCAATTAATTTTAGTTTGATTTGATTTTGGCTCAATTTAATCTTTTAGGTCAAGTTGGGTTCATGGGTCAATTGCCAAAGTCTAGTTGGACAATTGAGGCTTTGGTAAGTTCAATATGTGGTTTAGAATGAATTTGACCCATTGGTTGCAATCAATTTAGCTTAGATCAGGATTTGACACATTTTGACTTTTTAGGTCAAGGTCAACTTGGGTAAAAGTGGGCTCGTAGCTTAAATGATGACTTGGTCAAGTTCAAACATTGATTATGAATTGATTTTGATCAATGGTTTCAATTAATTTGTCCTATGGTGGATTTTGGCTAGTTTAGTTTCAAAGGCAAGTGTTGACTTAGTGAACCCTTTGGTTTGACTTAGTTTGACCCAATTTGAGTGATTGATCATCTCATGATGATTGTTGCTCACAATATGAGGCTTAGGTGAGCTTAGTTCAATCCAATTTGGGTAGGATTATCATTTGGCTCAAAAGGATACTTTAGGTTACTTTGGGTCAATTGAGCCTAAGTGGGTCAATTGACTTGATCAAAGCTTGATTCAAGTTTGGTTGAACTCACATATGGACTTATGATTGAAATATAAATCCATTTACAGGTGATTTGAAGTCAAATGAGTTTTGATTCATTTGACAATTTCAAGTTCAAAAAGGTGAACATGAATTTTATTTGGGTTTGAGTTTTGAATTTAGTTTTGGTTTGGTGATCTAAGTTTGCATATTTATTTGGATCCATGATTGAAGGATTGATTAAATCATGAAGAAAAATCAAGGGTTTGGCTTGATTTGAATTTGATTGGGCTAAGTTCAAGAATTTGACTTGAAAGGGTACATGTTGGTTTTAGGTTAGATTTGGGTTTGAGTTTTGGATTTATTTTTGGTTATTTGAATTTATATTTCATTTATATTTGTGAATATAATTGAAAATATAAATGGGTTATGAGAAAATCTCTTGAATTTGAATTGATTTGGATTTGAGTTAAGTCCATAAGATGAAATCAAAGGGCTTAGGAAAATTTTTTGAACTTGGACTTGAGTTTTGGATTTAGAGTTGGTTATTTGATTTTATATTTCAATTATATTTGTGAATATAAATGAGAATATAAATGGGTTATGAGAAAATTTGAATTTGAATTGATTTGAATTTGATTTGAAGGAGTTCAAGGTTTATGTTGGAAGAGTTTGGATTTTAATTTATTTGAGTTTTGTATTTGTTTTGATTATTTGAATTTATATTTCATTTATATTTGTGAATATAAATAATAATATAAATGGGTTATGGGATAATATTTTGAATTTGAAGTGGTTTGAATTTGATTTGGGTTAAGTCCATAAAGTGAAATCAAAGTGACTTAGGAAGAATTTTTGATTTGGAATTCAATCATGGGTTTTAATCATTTGGAATTGATTCATGATTTGAGAAAATCCATTGGAATTGATTTAAGGTTTGTTTTTGGAACTGAATTTGATTTGACTTTGAGGTTTGACTTGAAAGAAGGGTGTAAGAATTTGGTTCAAGCTATAGGGTAGACAAGTTTTCCTAACACCCCTAAGACATAACCTATTCATATGGCTAACTCTTCTAAATCTCTAGGGTTAGGTTAAGTGTTCCCCTAATCACTAGAAGTGTCTTAAGACTAAGAAACTCTTAGTGTCTAAGAGGAATCTATCTAAGATGGAGGGGTTGAGAGCTCATTCTAAAAATGAGGTCAACAATCTCACTCTCTTTTATTTTCTTATTCCTCTTATTTTTTTCTTTTTTTTCTATTTCTTTTCTTTCTTTTTGTCCCTTACGGGGATCTTGACTAGATTCACAAGAATGGACTTGTTGGTGGGGAAAATAGGTTGCATCCTCATATATCGATCTCATGAACTGAATGGTTTGAGATCTCCTTGATACTCAATTCCACCTCTTATGAACTTCATGCTATGATGTAGAGAGGATGTAACTATGTTATTATGTTTCCATAGTCTCCCAAGTAAAGCATTGAAAGATGTATCAGTCTATGATATGAAATTTGGCTTCATCTTCCAATCATCTATCTCTAGTGGCAAAACTGGAGCCTAAGGCCCTCTTACCTTATTCATTGAATTCTCTCAACATCATCTTCTGAGTTTGAGATGTCAATCCTCAAGTATGCATTCTTAAACTCATAATATTGACCGATGTACCTTGGTCAACTAGAACTCTTGATAACTCAGCCAACGCCCAATTTAATGTAAGGGTGGTCGTGTTGGCCGTTAGAAGCAAGTCTTCATCGGAATGTAACTTCTAAGTTGTCCTTGAGCTGAGCCTCCTTCAAGTAACCGAGTTAAGCATATCTCTGATCAAGAAGAGCCTGGTAGAGATTCCTCATCTCTTTAGATAAGACAAGGTGTCTTATATGATTAATTTAGTGATAACTTTCTAAGATGTGCGACATTGTAATTAACTCTAACTTTGTCCTCCATAAGCATACCCATGGGTGGAGCATCCCGTGGAGGGTTATCGCCACTGGAACCAATGACTTATTTACCTTTATCGGGTGCTACCCTGAGGTAGAACTTTGCCACTACGCAGTTGATGAGTTCTAGAAATGATGAACTTGTACCTTCATCATACCTACGTTCTCTATGGAATCCCTCAGTGGTGACTCCAAGTCAATCTCAAGAGGTGAACCCATTGATAAAAGGAAAGTTAGATTCTAAATTATAAGAGAGGGATCAAAATGAATAGAACTATTATTATTATTTTAGACATGGAGAGTTTTAAGAGGAATAAAATCTAGTGTCAAGTGGATAAGTGAAAGCTTTCTTCATTGATTTCTTTTTGGGTGAAAGTACATGATATAAATCTAATAAAGTAAGAGGGTTAAGGGATTTAATGCCCTTGTCCACTAATACAATGGTCCTCCTGGAAGAAGAGGAGCTAGTGGAGGAAGAAGTAGTAACTGCAATTGTGGATGGAGTACTGGACTCAGATGATGGTTATGCTACTGAACTATCCAGGGTAAGTAAGGTGGACTGCTGCTACTGCTGCTGGGCTTTCACCTTCTTCAAGTTATCTTCAACAACTTGTAAACCTTTTTTGATGTTAGAGGTTTGTGCTACCTCAGGTACCTGTAAAGAGAGCCTTTTTATTTTAGAAACTAATTTTTTAGAGGTTCGAGACAAGGCAATATTCCAACCTTCTTTTATCTTAAAAGAATCGTAAGTATCCCCAAGAAATACTTTAATAGAACTGGATGGTTATTCTAATAAATATTCCTTGGAGATAACTATAGTGCCAAACTTGTAGCTACACTCAAGCTAGTATTTAAAAGTAATACAATCCTCTAAGACGTGACTAATCAAGTAATGGTAGGAGCAATAGTTAGAATAATTACTCTTCCCCACTTCCTCCGACCATATGGGCTATGGTAACTAAAAGTTAGGTTTCTTTAAGAGATTCTTAACGATTTTCCTAACTACCTCCCTCTTGAATGAATATGGCTTATTCAATCTATTAGCAAGAGTAGGTGGGTAACTACCAGAAAGGATGGAATACGATGTTGGGTATGTCAGGTGGTGGTGGGAATGGCTATTGTGGTGGCTGAGATGACCCAAGCAGGGAGGAGGTGGAAAAGGAGGTCTTAAGCTGGGGTCTCTCATACTTGACTCTGGAAGCTTTCATCCATTGACACAACTGTCCCTGGCTTCTTCTCAAACACCTTCTACGGCTTGGGCCGAGATGATTAGTCAGGAAAGGACAACTATTTGGCTTCCTCTTGTAGGCTAGATGCCTTGTTGATTAGTTTCTCAAATATCTAGATGGTAAATCCTTAAGCATGAAGGTGACCGCCATGAATATTCCCGACTCATTGCCAGCCACCAGAGAATATAGTCAACAAGGGCTCATTGGGAACTTACTTCACTACGAGGTTTATAGTCACTCTTTGATGAGCTCCAGCAAACCTCTTGATGAAGAGGTGCTCCAAACTCAGAAAAATTCCCTACCGAATTGTTGGGCAATTCGACATACCAATCAAATGCGACCCCTGCTAGGATGTTGATAAAAAGTCTAAATAAAAGTACATCACTACCACTGACATTGCAACAGTCAGCTCAAAAATGTGCAATATACTGACGGGAGTTCCCACTGCCATCAAAGATTTTGTAGGAAGGCGACACAAAACCCTTGGGGTATTGAACTACATCAAATTCCTCTTGGTATGGTCAACCCTTTGGAATAGATGAGCTCCCCTTGGCTTGCTCCAATGCTTCCCTCACCTACTGCTCTACCATATGCTTGATGTATTTTTCATGCATGGAGGTGCCATATGTAACCTTCCTATACAAGCTACTAGCATCATCCTCTGCAGAAGTGCACCTAGGATAATCTAAAGTATGCACCAACTCTGGTATGCCGACTACCATAGGAGAAGGATATGAAACTGGGGCTAAGGTCTGCAATGCTAAAACCACTGCCATCAACTCCTCTACTTTCTTCTCCATCTTGTCAATGTGATCATCCCTCTGCCTGAGTTGGTGGAGGAGGTGCTGAGTCAAGTGAGAAGTGTCACCATCCTTGAGCACAACACCTTCTGTTAAGATCCTGTAGGATCCTGTCAACCATGTGGACTTCAAAGGTCATCCAACATGTCATCTCATCGGGATCAAAGCCGACTCTATCATCCTCCTAATATGAGTGGTCACTTTTGAAAATCTGTCTCTTCTCAGCAAAGTAGTCTGTTAATATGTCATCTAGTGACCGATCTACTATGCCTTGCTAGACTAGTACAAACACCACAAAAGCAAGATCGTGCTTTTCTGCAATGGATGCTAACCATCTATGATTCCTTACCGAGGATCAACCGTCATGGAGACTATGTCTGTCCACTCCCTTCACTCTCTCAGTGGTGATGATGCGATAATGATGCTCTTGGGTCGCCACTCCTTCCTGACCACAGCTGAGGTAGAGGGTCGAGCAGGGGAGCTCAATCTCACCTCAATAGGTGGAATGGATGGAACGATCCATGCTATAAATCACCGAGTGATGGTCTCTCCTCGATGGGGGGCTTCTAAAGTTTGGCTGAGTGATAGATTCTGTAGTAATGGGTGATGGTGGATGGCGAGGAAGCTGTGATGGCAACAAGACTACCTCTCAGGAGATCTCCTCCTATGTCGACCGCGTAAGAATAATATTCAATGATCGCTCAATAGTGACGACGGAAATCCATTAGTATGGGATACAGATGCCTACTTACTCCATCGCTCTCTCTTGCCCACTTGGGCAGATACTCGAGCTCCATGGTTCTCTCTCCATAGATTTGACCCCTAATGCTCATAAGGATCATGGATCTAAAATCAAATAAGGTACCAAACTCTAAGCGTTCGTAAGCATCGACCTAAGATAAAGGCAACATAGACCTTATGGCATTTATTTTGATTGCATGTGTATATGTGTATATGGGGACACCATGTAGATCTAAGGATGTATTGAGATGTTCTGCATGACATCAAGGAATAGTGCACTATCTTGAAAGGTAGAAATCACTACCCTATGATAGATCTAATCACCTAATAAGGACTCGGCATCTAATGTAGATTTTTCCTCTACTTTACATGGATGAATAAAGTAGGTTCATTTAAACGGTTCTAAAGTATGGAGCAAGCCCCAATAGTTAATTACATCCTAAGAAAGGTGAATTCCTTAGAATACTCTCGGTTAAAGTAGGCAATTATTGTCTTTAAAGAATTCGAAGATAGGACTATCAATAAATTGGCTATTTTTGGAAGATCAAATGGGATAAATTGAAAGAAAATACTTATTATCGAAGCCAAAAGGAGATGGGTAGGGGATGCTCATGATACTAGGTAACGTAGTGAGCATCCCAAACCATCCTATGGTTGGGCTTTATATATATTTAAAATTGAGAAGAATTATATGTTTGAGTTCAAATTTTATTAGAAATCTAAGACTTATAATTTCACAATTCATGATTGTGAAAATTCATAAGAGGTGAGGATTTATACTTGTATCTCTAAATGAAAATAACAACCTCAAATCCTAAATCTAGGGAGCTTTAGTAAGGACTAAAGCACGACCTAAATCTAAGGAGAAAGTAGGTATATCATTTACCTCCATAAGAGAGAGTAAACCACCAGACTGTTGGACTTTTCACCACCTGGAGTGGCAGCTAGGTAACTCTTCCTACATTTTAAAATTATGTAGGCAAGTCTTATGATTTTGCAAGATGGCTAGGTTGTTATTATTTAGAAAAGAAACTAAAGTCTTTAAACCACTCCCTAAGAGACTAGAGCATGAGTGGTATAAATAATGACTTAATCTAATGCAAATCTTATCAAATTTTATTTGATTTTTTACTCTTTATTTTGATACAGGCTATAAGTTTTTTATATGCCTAAATGCATGTTGAAGTCAATTATGGGCTAAATAAAAAGAGAAAGAGGTATTTTTCCATCATATGCTCTTAAAATTTAAGCCTATTTCTATCTCGCAAAGATGGAAGCCGTCTCTTAACAAGAGTGAAATAAAATGATATGTGTGATGTTAAGCATACAACATCCAGCTAAGGGGTTGCTAAATATTTTATTATATTGATTTAATGACTAGGCTTTATATGAGGTTATGAATTGTTAATTGGGGTAAAAAATTTATTTTTATAGTAAGAGCCTAAATGAATCCAAGCCATACAACAATCATCAATAATAAATAAACTATGAAGAGACATGCTTTCTCTAATGCATAAGCTAAACAAAGCATCAAACAATTTTATAAAACTAATGTAAAAGAATAAGAGGCCGTTGAGGTACCACCGCATAAAAAAAAAAATTAGCCAAGCTCTACCCTTATACAACCCTGTAATGAAAGAATAATTAAAATTTAATTGCAACAAATGAATGGGAGCTATGGGTGATCTTTGAATCTTCAAAGTTCCTTCTTTCCTTTATTTCCTTTTCCATTTGGTTGGGCAAGCTCCATAAGATCACATGGTACATAAAACTTGATCTTATAACCAATGTTTATTCTAAGCCCTCATAGCACTAATCTTAATTCCTAATATAAAATTACATTAAAAATAGGAAAAGGTAAATCTAACTACACCTGTAAAACAAGTGTTAGCTAAACACACCATACAACTCGAGCAATTGTATAAATAATTTGGACTTAGACTAACATGGGTAACCAAGTTCATCTATCCTAATGTAGATTATGCTTGGGGTTAAGCAACCCGCACAATAAAAAATATTTATATTTATTTTAAGCACCCTTAATAAAATCTCCTAGAAAGAATGATTAGCTAATAAAGGCCTAATATTCATTCTCTAAATACACACTCTAACATCAAGTCTAAAATAATACATCACAAAGTCAAACATACATCAAACCATGCATCGCCCCTAACATAAAGCTGAGTGGTGACTTAATATAATGTGTGCATTAAAGCGTGGTATATCCTAACTAGTTTTAGAGTTATAGTTTCGAGGAACGAGCCCATCTAGATCCTATGGTTTCATAATCCCGGTCATGGCCCCGGGCCTACTTAGGGAGGTAGTCAACCCAACCCGAGAAGGATCCTTGCCAGCCATGAGTTGGCCATCCAAGAAATCTTTATAAACTGGGGTGGTGTTTGTCCAAGGAGATAGCTTAAGTCTACCTAGCTAACATATGATTTTTGCTCTATCAAGTATACCCTATGGTTCACAACTCAAAAGACAAAGCCATTAAGGAATATACGGGCTACAGTCGTGATCGTGATATAGTGGGGTCATTTGGTGACAACCACCCGGACAAAGAACTCTGGTCGTAACTGCATCACGTGGAGCCTACTAGTTAAGCCACGCAGTCAGAGGACACGAGCCACATCCTTGCTGGCATGAGATTATTTGAAAGTAAACATAGTTGTGTACTTGATTAACTATGGCTCTTTTATGAGCTAGGATTTTCTTAATTTGTCACCTATGATAAAAAATTGTGAAAGGTGGATTGAGTTTTAGCTTTAAGCTCCTTAAAGATTGAATTTTAATTAGACATTTATACCAATGATATTTTAAGTTCGTCTTTAGATTGATATTCAATTTAAGTTAATTTGCTTTGAAATTGTAATCATATTTTGATGGAAGTAATCTCTCCTGTTAAAATTTTCATTTAATACAACTATCATCGAGGTGGTTTATTATTTAGCTATTTGCATCCTCTCACTCTTAATTTAATAATAAGATCGACTGCCATATGATAGAATTAGTTTCAAATGTTTTATTTGGTTGAAGATAGTTATAATAACATCATTAAATTTTTAGGTTTTGTTAAGCACTGGCCCAAGACCCAACCGAGAATCAACTAGCGCAAAGATCCTCGACACTAAGCCAAAGCATAGTGTCAGGGCCCCATACTAGTGTAATTAATTCATCATTAATTTAAACTTAAGGGATTTGTATAATATTACTTGTTTTAATTGAATTTCATTACAAGTATAAATTTTTAGATAAAATTTTGGCAGCATTTCGGTACCCTTCCGGCATCATCCCCACATAAGAGGCTCCAACGGGGGCTGGGCTTGCCCACCATGCCAAGAAAAATATTTATGAGTGGTGTAAAGACCAAGACCGAATGCGTCATCCCATAACTTCAAGAAAGATATGTATGAGTTTCTGAAGTACCTATATAAAACACATATTTCTCTGCTACCCTAAGAAAAATCTGTACGGGTACTTACATATTTGCAATCTCAGTTCAAAACATCAATTTTAGCTTTTTAGTTGATTTTTTATTAATTTGTTTATGTCTCGTGTTAGCATAAAAGTTTGACAACATTTCAAAGATCCTGCCGTTCTATATAGGCTACTTTGGGTATCTGCCCTTCACCACGCCAAGAAAGTAGGTATAAACCACTACCGAATGCCTTCCCATCATACCAAGAAAAGCATGTATATGACTCTAAGATACTTGCTGAAATAAATTTTTTCGCTACGCCAAGAAAGGCGTGTACGGGTACTTATACACCTGCAATGTTAGTTCAAACAACAATTTTATATTATAACATAGTTTTATGTCAAGCTGTTTATGCCTCCCAAGTTGACAAGATTTCTGAATATCCCGACGTGTCCTGTGGTGGTCGCCGGTACCGCCCACCACGCCAAGAAACGCGTTTGAGTATAAACCTACCGACAAATTCCCCACCATGCCAAGATGAGTCTGGGGAATGAAACAGATTTCCTCGCCACGCCAAAAAAAGTGTGTACGGGTACTTATACACCTGCAATGCTAGTTTAAATAATAATTTTATATTGCAGATAGTTTATTATCAAGCTGTATAGGTCCCCATGTCGGTGTGAAGTTTTACAAAGATTTCGGAAGATCCGACATCGTCCCCAGATAGGGGTCGCCGCACGGGCGCCACCACGCCAAGAAAGACGTATATGGGTGGTATAAACCACGGCCTGAATGCGCCTTCCTACCATGCCAAGAAAGGCATGTATGAAACTTTAAGGTACCCGAGGCATTAGAAATTCGTATAGCAGATACTTGTACTGCTTGTGGTCAAATTGCTGAAGCATGTCATCACTAATTCTCAAGCAGTGGAGGGTTTCATCTGCCTTTGAATTTTTTTCTTGAGCAGGTCACAATTAGTTTGCCATTTAGTAAGTCAGACATAAGAACTTCGAGTAGTTATCTTAGTAGAATGGTAGAAGTAATTGTAGGTTAAACTTCAAAATTCATATCCCACACTTTGTCGCAAGCTTACATCCCACAATCTCTCAAGCCATGTCGTGTATCTTTCAATTTCTTATTTTTTCAGTCCCATAGATTCTGACTGTCCTGATGAGAGAGAATGTTTCTTGGGAAACTTCATTTGCACGAGCAGCAAAGTCTTGAGTTAGTTTTGCTGCCCATTTCTGGAACCGCCCATAAAAGAAGAGCATAGTTGCCAAGGAAGCACAAATCAGAACCATAGATATTGCAAGAGGCCGATATTATAAAAAGAGCAATCAGTGCACCAGTGCCCTGAACTATATTTCGACAAATCAAGTCAAGATCATTGCCAATAACACGTGATACTTGCTGACAGTCTGAACCAAGTCTACTCATCAAATCTCCAACTGTTTCTTCATCGAAGGGGGTCATCTCCTGGAAAAGTAGAGTGGAATATAACATTTCTCTCATTCTTTTATCCAATATCATATTTGCAATGGCAAAACAGCAATTGCACAATCCACTGCATATTCCGGATACCAAACACAGGGAAAGTAGGATCATCGCGTTCTTGTAGAATGTCATTTTTTTGCCACTTTGTGTAGAAAAATGGACGCTGTTAGGAAGTGCGTTATTGCTATTTCTGAAAGCCACGCAATGAAGAGAAATGCAAACGCCAAGAAGATCTCACATCTGCCCCCCGACACCAGAAACCACATCCGCTTTAAAGCCTGTACTACTGTTACACTCTTCCTCCATTGCCCTTTTCCCTCCTCCACATTATTGTTTCCTTGGAGCAACCACCAGCTGCCGCCTGGCAAGAAATGTCGCCAATCTCGCAGCTTCTCGAGAAGTTCCCTGATGATGGAAACAGTGACCCCATTCCAAATCCGACTGGTGGAAAATCTGTCCACGTGAGAGAGTGAGTGAGAATGTACCGCTCTAGAAGGAGGAGCTATACCCCGGCAACGATGTCGCCTGCGGACTAAGAGCAGGAGTGGAGAAGGAGGGGAGCTTATGGAAGAGGGGGAGAAGGGAAATATCGGATGAGGGTTTGGGAGAGTAGGAGTCCTTAGGATTAGGGTAATAATAAAAGGAATGTTTATAGGATTTATTTTTTATTATTTTATTTATCATAATTTGAGAATCATCACATAGATAGTATATATTAATTTTATGTTATTCGATATTTCAGCGGCGTTGTCTGCTCATCATATGTCGTTGCCGTGCCGACGCCGAATCGAGTCAATTTCGCTCAAATTTGCTGCCACTTCGCCGCTGATATTAGCGACTGGCCCAAATTGAGAGCCTCATTTAATAAGTTTTGCATTTCGACACTAACGCCGCGATCAATGAAACGGAGGTGCCGCTTCGCCATGATTTTTCGACCTGAGCATTGATAAGCCGGCGATCACGTCCTCCATGAGGCCAACCGTGAATTATGCAAGATGTATATTCTAATCAATTACGATGTTCTCAACGCGACGTCGAAGTTCGTTCATCGATCGGAGGTTGTTTCGACCAATTTCGACGACGTCAAGTGCATTTCAGCTCTGATTTGCGTTTTGTTATATCTGATTGCTCAATGCTCATGCATACTCATCCGAATTGAGCGCGAACAGTCTCATTTGATATGTTTTGACGTTTCGACGCTAAGGACGCAATTAATTTTGTGAACAGGTCGTTTTGGCATCGCCGCGCCTTCCTATCTCGATATATATGTCCGACGACCCTTCTTGCTTCTGGCCGAATCGCGCAATGCATATTCGATCAATTTCAAGATTTTCAACGCGATGACGAGTCGATGATCGAGGTCTTTTCGACTGATTTACATCACCTTTGAGTGCGTTTCAACCTCGATCCGAAGTTCACCCATGAAAACTTGACTTATCGCATTTACGGTCAACACCCATTTAGCAGATAGAGGTATATGCAAAAATACAAGCCATTAGAGGATATTGCATTCATGCACAGAAGGTGCATCAGCAATATCTGAAGTTAACGCTGAAGAAACTGCTACCAATGTTATTTGTGCTTCTTCGAATAGCACACTTGTTATATCATCACCCCCGAATGACCCTAATCATATACTTAAGGTATGTGAAGAAATTAATCTTAATAGTTCTTTGGTGCCAAACTTAGAAAATGCGAGTAGAGGGGGAAACACTAATATGCCTGTTCACAGTGATAAGTGTAACTCTGCAAAGGTTCTATCTTCAGCAGAAAACTTATCGCTACGGACAGTGCCATTGTATAGAGGGCAATTGCACTGTCTCCCTGTTAACAAATGCAGTGTGTCTTCTCCCATCAAAGTTTTGCAGATTTCTGCCAACAAAAGAAAGCTTTGTGAACCTACTACTTTTGAACATCACAAATTGTCCCAGAACTCACTTCCATGCTCTGTCAATAATGCGATTGATAAACCTCTTTTGACGCTAATTGTAACAATGAAGCCACCAAACTCCACTTTCACAACCAAAATCTTTTTTTAACAATCCTGGGCATGTCTCCAAACCTTGCTATATAAAGAGATAGAAAAATCACCATCTTGGATCCAACCGTAAGTCTTTTTATATTTTTCCATTGACGAGGGATGAGTTAAGCTCGACTAACATCCACAGATTGAAGTTCTTGGATTGTAACAACCACCTAAATTTAAATTTGTCAATGTCAGTGTTATTAAATATGAAGTTCCCAAAGGATTATAGGCTGCCCTCAAAAGAACAACTTGAGAAGAAGTTTAGTGTTTTCGGGCCATTTAGATCACACAAGAACAAAGATTTTCTTCTACACGGAGTTGGCCAGGTAGTTTTTCTGCACCAAGCTGATGCACTAGTGGCTTATAACTATGTAACGAGGAAAATAATATTTGGTAAAGCTAATGTGCGCTTTTGGTTTTATAAATAAGAAAAATGTAGAAATTGTAGTAATAGCAATCTAGCTGGGGCGTCCATTCTTCGTTGAATCTCAAACCCTGTCTCAAAAAATCTTACTGAACTGATTGATTATAGGAAAAATAGCAGGGTGAGATTCAAAATGTGATATTGATTGTAGTTCTATGCTTAAATGTTTTTTAGATGAAAAAAATGAAGTTACATGCTTACTCAGAAGCATCATTTGGAAATCTTGAATACCTTTCTAAATTTCATAGTACAGGCCAATTGTTCATATTTTTACACTTTGTTTTTCTTTTTAGTAACCACAGAACTGAAATTAGGGGTTCATATATGTTTTGTGATGTGTTCAAAATATTTTCTTATTATTTGTGTGTTAAATATATTTTTTAATTCAAAATGTATTCATCTGAATCAGGAATTATAGTTTTGTAAATATATGTTCTTATGAAAGCTGGTCAAATACTATGTTTTGAAATTTGAATGAGTTGAGTTTTGAAATTGGGCTTCATCAAAGTGAGTTTCATTGTGTTTATTGTATATTGTTTTTATTTTTGCATTGCTTGCTTTTAATGATTTCTTTTCTACTGTTTAGTTAGATTGTAGTGTGTTTTTATTTATTTCATTCTCTTTAATTTTCATTATCTTATTATTTTTGAATAAAAATAGGATTTAAATAGGTTCTCTATGTAATGATATATTATTTGTTTTTTTTGATGTAAAAAAATGTGAAATTATTGTTTGAATCATGATTGTTAAAACCGGATCGGACATTCTCCATTCATTGTTGTCGCCTACTCTTCACGATTTGCCGCCATTGCTTCGTCAGATTGTCACCGAAGATTGGATCATCGTTGGTCCACGTTGTTGTTTGCCTGTTTTGTCGCAATTGCTTCGCCGATTTACATTGATTTGGGTTTAGGGCTTCTCGCTGGAAACCTTAGGTAATTCCTTAGACTTGCATTGTCAGGAGCTTCGTTAGATTATGGTTTCATACAAGGTAATGAAGATATTCTTTAAAAAATCTATGATACAAGATTAATATTGTTTAGGCTAACCGTTGAGTTTTTTGGTTAGTCATCTTGAATTATTTGCTTTGGCTCCTTGCCACAACTCACAAGCTCATATTTATGGTATGCCTTCTCTTTTTACTTTCATGATCAAATACGTAGCTGATTTTTTGTATGCACTTAATATACATTATAGGATACATTAAATGGTGCAACAGTTTTGAAAAAGACTTTATGGTTTAGTAAGAGTCTACTTAGAATTTGATTCACAAGGAAAAAAATAGCAGCTGTTCGTGCTAATTTTTATATGGTGGTAATAGTTATTCACAAGGAAAAAATAGCAGCTGATTACAATAAAATTTCTTTTTATTTGTTTTTTTTTTTAAATTTAATAGTTGAGGATATTTTTTTAAATTTTATTATATATATATATATATATATATATATATATATATATATATATAATATCATTATTGCATCATTTTAATAATATTTAAATAATTTTATTATTTATTACACCAGTCCGATTTTCACAATCTTGATTTAAACTTTAAAATCTATATTGATTTGTAAATATATAAATTATATAACATGTTAATAAACCTCGCGTTCGGTTTAAGGCTTATTTGAACGTGTTTGAGCCTCTTTTTAGCGTAAGTTCTTATTATTAATTGTCATTCTCAATAGAAAAAATAGCCTCGATTAAAGATATTAATTTATTAAAAAATTAAATGCTTGTTTATTTAAGAAATAAACTTGGGGAAGGTTTGTAGCTCTTTCAATATTCTATGATTCTCTCTTCTAAAGTTTATTGGGTAATTAATATGTAATTATTAGGAAACTTAGATGTAGTGGTACATATTTTTTTATTAACAATTATGAATAATATCATCTTATGAAGTTAAGGTTGTTCATGCTAAAACCACAGAGAGTGAAAGTTTATTTTACCTCATGAAGTCCAAAGACACAATACAGAATTAAAGAGAAACAAGAGACACCTGCAATTTTTAACTAAAACCTCAAAAGAGGAAAACCACCTGGCTCCCAAGAAAAGCTTCCACTATGTATCTGTTTTAGTACAAAATCTTCCGATAACAGATGAATCAGATACGAGAGATGAAGAATAATAACAACGATGTCAGACATCGACATGAGATGCGGTAACTTCCTGGGAATACAGATAATTAGTGACGGTCGATGGTGATGGGATGCCGAGAGTGCAATCTGCTGGCGATCGCTGGAGGATCTTCAAGCTGAGCTCTCTCTTCCTCCTCACTGCTTTTCCTCTTCCTCGCGGACTCTTCCTTTTCTTCCTTGCTTGACTCTTCTTCTTCTTCCCTGTTCTGCTCTTCCTCTTCTTCCGCTTGACTCTTCCTCTTCTTCCTTGTTTCAGATTGACATGCGGGGATCGGACGGCGGTGAGTATTGACGATCGGCGGCTCCTCTTCTTCTTTTCAGCCTCCTCTTCACTTTCTTCCTTCACTTGGCCTCCACCTTCATGTGAGGAATGCTATTTATAGAGTATTTCAGAATTCAAAAGCCCGCACTCCCCTCGACGGACGGCTGATGAATCCTTCAATCATTTGATGTATTTTGAGCATTTGGATGCGAATTATGATCTTAGGCTCGTTAGATCCGCCAGACGCCGATTGACTATAAATACTATATTGAGAGTGTTTTGGGATTTAATTGATGTCCCAAAGATTCCAATGATATTTTAAGTGATCTCGACGGTTTTTCAAAATCATATCGCCGACATCAAGATTTGTTTGATCATATTTTGAGATATCGTTGTTCTATTTTGGATGACATTAGCTTAATCATCCAAAATATACGTCAAATGCTCGAAAATAACGAATTCTTCAACTAAACGCGCGCCATGAATCATATATTTGAGAGAATAAACCATCATAAAAATACAAAATTATGATTATGGAATAAGATCCAGATGCTGGCATGAGATTTTGAGTTATGATATTTGATACTCAGTTTGGGGCGCTGGACCATGGCGGCGCCTCATGTGGGCGCATGGGTCACGCCTGCTTTATCATCTCTGGCTGCGTATGGTCTGGCCGCGTCGCCCATCGCTGTCGCCAGTCGGCCGGGTTGATCTGGTCGGTCGCTCGTCATTTGCTCGGTCGGAAACAGCCGGGTCTGACCGTCGCTGACCCGCGACGACGTCGCGCGGGTTCGGTGAATGTACCGGTCATATGGATGAGGTCTGCGCGCATGAGCGATTCTGGCTAGGCATACATGTGTCGCGACATCGCCAGGGTCCTACGAGAAAGGGTTTTGAGCGCTTTTTTTCGCTGAGCTTTTAAATTTTGAGCCGCTTTAGGCCGCCAGCTGAGCTTTTGCCGCTTTTTTGAGAGGTTTTACCGTTGCCTTGTGAGGGGTTATAAATACCCCCCTGGATGAGAGGAGAGCACCTTTCCCTCTCCCTTTCTTCTTGAGTGAGGTCCTGGAGGCGATCAAGAGGCGATCAGAGCGATCGCGCCCACTGGTATGTCGGTTACCCACTGTCCGGTTCATCGGTCCGCCGATTATCTGGTTGGAAGAGGCCCATCGACGTCGGTTCGCTTCCGCCTCGTCGCGGTCCCGCCGGATCGCCCTGGGTTAGAGGCGACAGGCCCACTCGTGATTCCGCCCGCCACCGGCCACCGTTCGCCCCGTCGACCGTCTGGTTAGAGGCGTCATCACCAGACGCTGCCCGCGACGCCACCGGCGCATCGCCCCTCGGACCGGTTAGAGGCGATCAAGGCCCACTGACGTCAGGTTCCGCTTCCGCCTTCGCCCGGCGACGTCCGCTGACCGTCTCGTTAGAGGCGGTAAGGCCCACGACGTGGTTCGGCCCCGTCTCGGCGCTCGCCCCGTCGGATCGTCTGACGCAGATGGTTCCGCTTTCCGCTCGTCCGGCCATCGCCCTCGCGGTTGGGTCAGGCGACCGCCCACTTCCGGTTCTCCGGCCCCGTTATCGTCCGCTGGATCGTCAGAGGCGATCCGCCCACGATGCCTGGTTCCCGGCGACGTCGCCGGACCGTCCGTTAGAGGCGATCTGCCGCGGCATACGCTGTTCGCCGGCCATCACCACGCCGACCGTCCGTGAGCGACCGCGCCAGATACGCGTGGTTCCCGGCGACCCGCCACGACCGGCCCGGTGAGGCGATCGCCCACGGCTGCATACGCCGGTTCCGGCACGCCACGTCGACCGCCCGTTAGAGGCGATCAAGGCCCACAGACCGTCCGCTCGCACGCCTCGTTGATCGTCGGTTGAGGCGATGCGTCGGCAGACGTCGGTTCGGCTTCTACCGGCCCCGGCGCATCGTCCCGCTTGATCGTCGGATTGAGGCGCGATCGCGCAGTGGTTGGCGGCCGACGGGTACGGCAATGCGCAATTGTTGGCCGACGGGGATCTTTGACCTATCCGGTTGTTTGTCGAGCGTGACGACGCAACTCAGATGGAAGGGGTCAAATGTGAGATCTTTGACGCCCGAGGTTGTTTGTCGTGACCGGCGACGTTAACTATGGAAGAGGTCAATTGAATGGCCGAGGATTTTGACCCCGGGTTATTTGTCGAGTGTTACCCATGACGTTAACTGATGGAAGAGGTAATTCGCCGGATCCGCCCGGTTGTTGTCGCGTGACGGACGTTAACTCGTATGGAACAAGCCAGGATTACCCACCCCGGTTATTTGTCGAGTGTTACCTGGCGACGCAACCTGCAAAGAGAATCAACGCCGAGGATTTTTTATCATGGTCGCCGTGTGACCATTAACTGCATGGAAGGGTCGAATTGAATCCGAGATTTTGACCCATCCGAGGTTGTTTGTCGAGTGACTCGACGCAACCTGTGGAAGAGGTCGTGAAGTCCACCAGACGCTTTTGACCTATCCGGGTTGTTTGTCGAGCTTTGCTGACATTAACCCGTATGGAAGAGGCCGGATGTCCACCGACGTTTGACCTTTCCCGGGTTGTTTGTCGAGCTTTTGCTCGACGACATTAACCCGTATGGAAGAGGCCGGATCGGACGCTTTAACCTTTCCGGTTGTTTATCGAGTTTTGCTCGATGACATTAACCCGCATGGTGAATCAAGGCGAATGACCAGCGACCGGCATAGACGCTACGGCCAATGGTGATGATCGGTGAAGATGCCGGCGATGGTCACAAGCGACCGTAGCGCGGGATGACCGCGACAATAGTGATGACCGCCGGCGATTGCGGCGATGGTCGGCAGCGGACCGCTGACGGTAATGGCGCGATGGGCGACAATAGATGATGCCGGCGATTGCCGATAGTAAGGACGGGCGACGGCGAGTGGCGCGGACCGTTATAATTGCGGCCAGGGGTGGTCAGCAAGAACCGGGCGACGTGACCGGGCGATCGACGCCGACGCATGGATGACCGGCATTAATGATGACAAAGATTGCCGGCGATCGGCAGGACGACGATGGTAGACGGTGGTGACCACGACGATGAGGATTTTGACCCATCCAAGGTTGTTTGTCGATTATTATATGACATTAATCAGGCGAGGGTTTTGACCTTTTTGCTTGTCGAGCTTTTGCATATTAACACGAAAGAGATCGAGGTCCACCAAGGACGCTTTTGACCTTTCCGAGTTGTTTGTCGAGCTTTTGCTCGGCGACATTAACCCGCATGGAAGAGATCGCAGAAGTCCACCAAGGACGCTGACGGCGCACCGACGCGTGAATTGGGGATGACCGACGATGATGGTGACCGCGAGATTGCCGGCGATGGTCGCGGACCGGCGACGGTAGTCCGGCGGTGCCCAGCGGGTTGGCTACCGACGGGGTGGTCAGGGCGAATCGGGCGACCAGCATGACATCGACGCCGCAGAATGGGATGACCGCGACATGGTGATGACCGCGAAGACCGGCGTTGTCGGCGAAAGGACGATGGTAGTCGCGGTGACCGGCATGAGGATTTTGACCCATCCGAGGTTGTTTGTCGAGTGTTATCCGACATTAACCCGCGAGGAGTACAATTTTGACCTTTCGGGTTGTTTGTCGAGCTTTTGCTCGATGACATTAACCCGCATGAGATCGCAGAAGTCCACCGCTTTTGACCTTTCCCCGGGTTGTTTGTCGAGCTTTTGCTCGATGACATTAACCCGCAGAAGAGCGCAGAAGTCCACCAGGACATTTTGACCTTTCTCGGTTTTGTCGGCTCGATGACACCCGCACGTCTGGAAGAGATCGCAGAAGTCCACCAAGGACGTTTTGACCTATCCGGGTTATTTGTCGGCTTTTGCTCGATGACATTAACCCGCAGAGATCGCAGAAGTCCACCCGACGCTTTGACCTATCCCGGTTGTGTTTACTCGACGCTTAACCCGCATGGAAGAGGTCGAATAGTTGTATGAGCCAGCCGAGTTGACTATTGATTTTGACTTTTCATTGGTGTTGACTTGCTTATCTTTTGAGATTAAGAGTTGCCCCGCCCAATGTAATCAAGGAACAAAGTTTGATGAATCTTCATTCTTCGCCATGCTTTTAAAAGCTTGAAATGATCCACCTCGATGGTGGTTTTGATCTTGTTGGAAAACTTGGTTGTCATATAAGATGAAATAATGGGAATCGATCCCACGACGGCCAAAACCGCGCGTGAAAACCAGGTAGAGTGAAAGTTTACGCTTAGCCTTGTTGTGAAGTCCAAAGACACACAGTAATTAAAGAGCGAATAAGAGACACCCGAATTTTTTAACGTGGAAAACCTCAAAAGAGGGGAAAACCACGGCCTAGCCCAAGAAAAGCTTCCACTATGTATCTGTTTTCGAGTACAAAATCTTCCCGATAACAGATTACGAATTGCATATGAGAGAGAAGAACAACTGTAACAATGATCAGTTGCAGCATTGATGGAGATGGTAACTTCCTGGAATAAGGTGGTACAATTAGTGACTGTGGCGATGGTTGATGGCCGCAGAGTGCAATCTTGCGATCTTGCTTGAGGATCTTCAAGCTCAGAGCTCTCTCTTCCTCCTCACTTCTTCCTCCCGCTTGACTCTTCCTTTCTTCCTTGCTTGGACTCTTCTTCTTCTTCCTTGGGCTCTTCCTCTTCTTCCTTGCTTGGACTCTTCCTCTTCTTCCTTGCTTGGCAGATTGACGAAGGATCCACACGGTGGTGGTGGTTGATCACCGTCGAGCGGTGGCTCCTCTTCTTCACTTGTTTCAGCTCCTCTTCACTTGGCTCTTCCTTCACTTGGCCTCCACCTTCATGTGAGGAATGAAGGTCTATTTATAGATGGGAGGAGGGGTATTCTTGTAAATTCATGTAAAGCCCGTACCACTCCCCTCGATCGGACGCCGGATGAATCCTTCAATCATTTGATGTATTTTGAGCATTTGGATGCCCAATGAAGTCGAATTATGAGATCTTAGTTAGATCCGGCCGTAGACGCGATTTGACTATAAATACTCTATATTTGAGAGCTTTGGGATTTAATTGATGTCCCAAAGATTCCAATGATATTTTAAGTGCTTGATCTCGATGGACTCAAAATCATATCGCTTTACATCAAGATTTGTGCTTTGACTCATTTTTTGAGCCAAGGGTATATTTGAGATAGCTTTTTGAATGTTTTAATTTTTGTGAAAATCCTACTTCACCTAATTTTTAGAGAAAATAAAGAAGCCTAATTTAAGCTTAATCTCACGCGATACGCGCTAACGCGTGTGCTTTCCACGATTGATGGTTACTTAATGGCCCAACCGGTGACCGGCGCTTTCTGCCGCTTTATCCGTGCTCGATCTAAGATCGGAAGGCCAAGATCAACCCCGTGATTCTTAAGGGATTAAATCTAGTGACTAATCATGGTCGTCCGTTCCGATCATGCGGAACGGGCGGTGCGTGATCATCTCCCGAGCGACGAGAGTCGAACACCGTCCACCTTTTGTCACTCGATTTGAGCTCACCCGAGCTCGGATCGAGTCGAGATTCAACCGACACCATCACGAGATAGATTTGAAGGGATCTACCAGTCGGATTTGTGCGACATACCGATCTTCTTCAAAAAGGCCCAAACATTTTTCACCAAAAGCTCATTTTAATGGAATTACCTCGTCGGAGCTTAAGACCGGCGGCACAATCGATTGAAGAAGCTTCGTCTAGTGGAGACGAAGCCCTGTTGATCAGCACTCACGAGGATTCCTTGTCGTTCGCTCGGAGGGCCACGAACCAATGAAATGCAAGTGGACGTTGATCGAAGTCATACCTTCGGTGGTCAGGGATCTCGGGAGACGATTCGTTCTTGCTCAACCGAGTGTGGAGAGTGTGTGGGTGAGAGTTTGGAGTATTGGATGGGATTGAGCGGAAGGTTATTCGCTTTGGGTTGAAAGTTTCCGCAATGGCGGAGGCTTGCGTAATGCTCCTGGGATTTCAAATTCAATCTCAAGCTCTGGGGTTCAAGTGATGGATTTGGCTTAATTTTTGAATATTTTAATTTAGATGAAGTAAGCTTTTTGAATGTTTTAATTTAGATGAAGTAAGCTTTTTGAATATTTTAATTTTCACAATCCAGAAAGTAAGTTCAACGTTACCAAAATTGGGTAAAGTAGGACCCAAATGAGCTCAAATTAAGCCCAAAAGCAACATATAAAAACTTCGAGTCACTGACTGAATGATCAAATGACTTTCAAATTTGACGTGCTTATAGTCGAATCGAGCGACTCGACGAGACGAATCCAACGAGCCTAAGATCACTAAAATCGAAGATCATTTAGATGGTCAAATCACCAAAAATTATCTATGATCAAATGAATCAATATACACCGTCCGATGGAGTGTTTTGGGATTTTGGCTATAATGATCAAAATGCCTCTCTGAATCCTTTAAGTAGGACCTCATTCTTTTCATGAAGGATGAGCTTGGGAGAAAGTTGTGAGAAATTATAAGCAAAGCCATCATCAGCCGATCGCCGCTATTATCATCATCGACCGCCACTAACAACTTCCAACCACCACCGCTATTTACGATTAATTCCCATTATCAGAATTACTCACATACAATTTTGTAATCCTGTTGTCGGGAAGACTTAAATTCTGTACTCCAAAGCAGATATATAATGAAATATTTTTACTAAGTTATGCCCCGTGATTTTTTTCCCTCTTCTTGGGATCTTTTCACGTTAAAATTTTGGAGTTTCCTATTCTCTTTTCAACTATCTGTGTGCATGTTGGATTTTCATACAAAGCTAAGGCGTGAAGGTTTATTCTACCGCTATAAATTTTCCGGCACTCAACACTGATAATTAAGGATTTATTAGGGATCAAATTTATTTTTTTTAAAATTTTGTTGTTGATTATTTTTTTCTATTTGTGTTTTTTAACAGTTACGTATTTTTGTTTATTTTTAAAATCAAACCAACTTATTTTTAAAACTAGTAAAATCAACTGTCAGGTGCTTTTTATTTTATTTTAAAAAGCGTTGTTTTCTGTGTGGACTGAAAAATAAATTTAACTATTATTTACTATATATGGCTGATTAAATTTAATATGTTGAGTTTTTGAATACATTCAAATAAAATATAATTTTTCTTGAAAATATTTTTAATTATTAATAATGATTATATATAAATGTTTTAAAATATATTTATAAAATATATAGTATATGCATATAACATTTTCTGAATTAGTTAAATTATAAGCGGTGTTCTTTCAGCGTCTACATGCCAGCCTCTAAAGTCAAAGTACTGTTTGTAATATATTATCAATATTTTAGAACTGTGAGAGAGCGAGAGAGAGAGAGCTGACTTCTATCATATCAGCTACTCCAGAAAATTGAAACTTGGAGGAGCTGCTCTCTCTCTCTCTAATTATTCAGTCGTTCTGCACATTGGCGTCAATTCTATGAGTGTAAGATTGATGATATGTTTTTTAGGCTTAATTCTGATTTCTTAGTTAAAGCAGGAAGATGATCTTTTTTTTTTTAATTTCTTTCAGTGTTCAGTTAGAAGATCTTTGTTCTGTGGAAAAAGCAACAAGAAACAGATGGCACATGGATTATTTTCTATATCTGCTGAAATTTATATTTCGCACAACTAATCACCTTTAGCTTTGATCTGTGTGCTCGGAATTTAATCGAAAATGATTTCATTTTTCTTTTCCTATTATCAGTGAGGTCTCAAAAAATCAATTTCTATCCAATCGGCTGTCAGCTGCAAGAAGTATTTTAAAAGAATTTTGTTCCAAGAATATCTCACAACTCACGTTCTAATAAGATGAAACTTTATATCTATCTATAGAACTTGATGATGGCAGGGAAATTTGATTTTAATCTTTGGAGGAAGCCATGACTGATATTATTGCAATGTTCAGCCGATGGAAAAATTCAGGACTGTCAGAGATGTTTAGCCGAGTATCCTCCTCTTTGGATGAGTCGGCATCTTCATCAAGGGAGCCTATACGACGTAGTGTCATCGATGACTTTCTGAGGATAATGCGGATGCTGTCGAGGATCAAAGCAGTGCTTGAAGATGCTGAGGATAGGGAGATACAAGACATGTGAAGTTACAGCTTTCAGAGTTCAGACTGTTGGCTAATGATATTGATGATGTGATAGATGAGTATGAGTATGAGTATGAGTTGTAGAGAGCTCAGATGGAGGCCAGAGGTGCAGAAGAGGCCTACCAGCATGGCAAGCTCAAGCAAGCCTATGATGACCATCTTGATGGAGATGAACGAGGGGAAGGTCGTAATATGTTAGCATCCTCATCATCTCAAGTTCCAGCAATTTCTGATAGCATGGCTGAGAAGCTAAAGAAGATTCTGGAAAGATTTGATGAGATTGAAAAGGATCGAAAGGCACTCCGATTAAGAGAGGAAGATGGGGTGAGGCGATTTGCCGCTCCACAAAGGTCTCAACCTACCAGCTCTCTTGTCGATGAATCAATTATATTTGGTCGAGATGATGACAAGGAGAAGATGATGAAACAAATGCTCTCAGACACGGAGTCAGTAACAACATCACATGTAGCAATAAAATTACAGTCATTCCTATAGTCGGCATGCGTGGTGTGGGGAGGACAATGCTAGCCCAACTCATCTATAATGATCCTAAAATTCATCACCAGTTTGATCTCCGGGCATGGATCCATGTTCCTGAGGACGCTGATCTTTTGAAATTAATCAGAGAGATATATAGATCCGCAACTAAGGAACCATGTGGGGAGGATGCTCGATTCGATCATCTTCAAGATTCCTAAAGAAAGAACTGGTGAAGTTTAAAAGGACATTTTTGATGTTGGATGATGTGTGAAATGAGGTTTATGGGAGTCCCTCCAACTTCCCTTCCACAATGCTGGCCTTGTGAATATCTTGATGATGACTCAAGTAAAAGGGTTGTGATGTCATGAGGACTACTAAATGCTTTTGTTTGGATTTTCTTTCCAAGAAGCAGCCTGGTGATTGTTCCACGAACGTACATTATGTGATGATGATAAGTTGATGGAGATTGGTCGCAAAATTGTCGAGAAGTGCGATGGATTACCTTTGGCAATAAAAATACTTGGAAGCCATCTCCGGTTTGAAAGATATGAAGATAAGTGGATGAGCATCTTAGAAAGTGAGCTTTGGGACTTGGATTTAGGGAAAAACGAAATTCTTCCTGCTCTTAGATTGAGTTATCAAAGGATGTCGATTCACTTGAAATCATGTTTTATGTATTGCTCCATGTTTCCCAAAAAACGTATACCTGATAAGAATTACCTAGTATGGTTGTGGATGGCACAGGGCTATATTCAACCAAAACAACCGCAAGACAATGGAGGAGACAGAAGAGGGTATTTGGATGAACTCTTGAGAGATCGTTACTTCAAAAAGAATTTGAAGGTCATTTTAAAATGCATGACTTGATTTTTGATCTATTAGTTTCTATTTAAAGAGTTCATTACAATGAAATTGGAGGATGGAAAGCAAAATAAAGTCATATTAAATAATGCTCGCCACGTTGTAAAATGATCATAGGAAACCTGATGGAGCACAAGAAGATATCTACCACTTTCTTAGCGTGCATGTTTTCGCTCTATATTTTATTATTGCTAATATAATCGATGATTTTCAGCTTTCAGTTCTATACGTTTGAGGACATTGCATATTAGTGAGAATTGCTATTCAACCATGTTGAAGTTTCTTGGTTCGATCTCCTCATAGAAGCATTTGCACTATCTTTATTTGGGCATTAAATTTTTTGGTCATAATCATCTTGAAGAATGTGATTGGGCAAGCTTATTCAATTTGTTGCTCAACATTTATAACTTGCAAGTATTGGATTTGTCTTATTGTACATTCAAAGAGTTTGCTAGAAGCATTAACAAGCTCATGAACCTAAGACATTTGATTCAACCACGTTCTTCTTTGCCGTGGGATAAGCAAGTTAACTGATTTCCAAACTTTAAAATGTGTAGTAAAGGATGGTGGACTAAGTGTGATTGAAGGCTTAGCAACTCTCACAGGGAGCTGTTGTATCAACAATTTATGAAATGCTACTAAATGTTGAGGATGTCAAGAAGGCAAATATTAATAAGAAAAGGCACATTCGGAGACTTTGCTTAAATTGGTCTACTTATGATCTTATAGACCTATTTCATGTTGACATAAGTTTTGAAGGCCGTAACATATCAAAAGAACCAAGCAGTGAGCTGGTAGAGGCCATACGTGAGGCATTTCGGCCTCACAGCAGACTCAAAAAATTAGAGTTATATGATTACCACGGAATCCTCATTGTGGCTGATCCATCCTCAAGTTATGCCATATAATGCTTTATAGATGTAATGAATGGGATGGATCATGTGCAGTGCTGGATAGAATTCTCCCATTCCTTCAAAGGATTTTCATCCGTGCATGCTTAAAAAAAAACTAGTGCAATCATCCTCACTTAGGAGTTTGATTGTCTATGAATGCCGTGAACTATCAACATTGCATGGGATCTTTGTGCATGCTTAAAGAGTTAGACATATATAAGTGTAGGAAGACAACAACCGGTTTGGGACCTCCGTTCCCTTGAGAGGTTGAGCCTAATCAATTGCTTTAAACTTCAACTCTCTTCGATGAACAGCTTTCAATCATACTGAGTTGTCACCGCATCATTGCCCTTGATTAATGAATGATGCTAGAGATATGGATTTGAATTTTATGACTCCTCAAATTATTTTCCTTATTGTACTAATCATGTCTTCTATTAGATGATAATAAAAGGGAGGGAATTAGAGGAAAAAAAAGCAGAGATAATAATGGTTGTTGATTTGAAATCAAAGCACAAATTGCATGAATTCCTTTTTTTTACATATCTTGAATCAATGCACTTCATCTATTTATAAATCCATGAGTTTTTTTCCCATCATTTTAAACAAGTTATCTCTTTAGTTGCATCTCTGTAACAGATAATATTTAAGATCGAGGAGTTGAATATACGACACAACAATGATTTTGAATTCTATCATGACTCAGGAGACCTCGTCTCCTTAAAAGTTTTACAGATGTTGGAGTATTATCTAAGGGATTTCCCTGGAGATAATTGAATTCCATGTTGTATATTATGTCATGTCTACAACTGAGGTTCTTTCCTCTGTACCAAAATCTTTTCGCATTGAGGCTGTTGAAAATATGGGATGCAAGGCACTCAAATATCTACCGGACTGATGATGGAATCCTCAAAAATTTGAGATTATAGTGTCCTTAATTCACTTACCCGTCTAAAGATTGCCATCCAAGCTTAAATATTTGCAAATAAGAAATTTCTCCAAGATCATGTGCTTGCAACAACAACTCTCGACATTTAAAGTTATAGTGTCATGAACTCATGCTACCTCTGGAACAGCTTCCCTTCATGCATCAGGTTCGATTAGAGATTATTAATTGTCCAAAGCTTAGAGAGTTATGTTGAAGATATAACCTAAGCTACAACAATGAGGTGAGAAAGTTATCATGAGAAAGTTACAGGGCTACTTCAGGTCCACTCTGAATATATAGTCTGGTTTCTTAAATTGTCAAAATATTACTACTAATCCATTTTTATTTTGAACCAGGATTCCCACAAAACGCTATTTGCTAGGAGCAGTCAGTAGATCAACTGATGGATTGAGGAAGCATCTCTTCACTTTGAAAACTTATGGACAATGATTTTATTCTTAAAATAGAATGTTTTCAACTTTAGTTTTCTAGTGTCCATTTAAAGTCTATCAAATTTGGCCACGACTTCATAAGAACTTAAGCAACTGAGGATATGGAATTGCTCCCATCTCGGAGGGCTTTTGGGACCACTATATGGCCTCATTTCTCTGCAACACATTGATATAAGCGAATGAATTGCAGCCATATTCGCACCCCATTGTCGAAATCTGAGCATGCCCGCAAGTACAGAAATTGTGCCAAGAACATCATGTTGCATATTTTCAGGAAAGCCTTTTATCTTTCCTAACAACATCTGACTATGCTACAAAAGGCCAGATAGTTGAGTCAAAGAAGAAATTTTTTGTCTCATTGTTTCTTTATGACCTCTCGCAGGACTAAGCAAAAGCAAACGAGAAGCTGAATTTGCCATTCTCCATAAGTCTTATTGGCGTCAGAAGCACAACTTGATGATTACGAACGGAGCTTAGCGAATTTGCCATTCTCCGTATATATATTCTAACAGTTCTTCTAAGTATTTTGATAAACTATCATTATAGGAGTATACTTTGAAACACTAGCGATTGCATTCACTACTTGAGTCTATGCTGTAATTCCATTTTAATTTCTATGGTGAGGTTTTGATAAATATATGTTTAAATATTTATGTATTATTGCATGCCAATATTTAATTTCTTGAAAGAGGTAAATTTTAATGGGTTTATTATTATGCGCCTAAATATTTTTTCATATATATTACTATTATTATTTTTAATGATGAGAAAAAATTATAAAGTAAAAAATAAATTCTAAAATTTAAGAGTATTTAATTGATGCCTAATTTTAATTAATTTTGCTCGTTCTAAGTTGAATTGGACACAATGGAGACGAAGGATTCATGTAGCCAATCACACTTAGTGGGATGAAGGTTTGTTGTTGTTGTTTTAAGTTGAATTGGATTGTAGTATAGCATTTCTATGTGTTGATTAAAGTCAACACTCAAAAGGAAATTTAAATTTTTTTTAGAATATTGATCAAATGTATAAAAATAAAAGATTTAAATTAAAATAAATTTATTTAATTTTATGCCTCAAAATTTTAATTTAAAATATTTATTATTAAAATATCTCAAAATTAAATATTATATATTAAGTTTATTCACCTTCATAATTTTATCCTCATTTATGCCTATGATAATAATTTATTTATTTTTAATTAATTTTGATTTATTTGTTAAGAGGAGTAAGAGAAGAAGAAAATATATTCTATTAATAAAATAAATTACCTTAATTCACAAACTTTTAAATTTCCTCTCAAATGGTTATATGATTAAATATTTCAAAAATAAATGATTAAGGCCTCTTCCTTGGTCATTTGTTTAAGTATCTCTTCATAGGGGGTCAATTAATTCATGATTTAATTAAGAATTGATTAAGCAATTAAGGGTGAAATAAAATCAAATTAAAATAATAATTCTTTCTAATAATCTAAATTAAATTCATGGGTTCCTCTTTATGTGTTCAACAACATAAACATCCTTAAGAAATTATGATTAACTCATGAGTGTGAGAAAATCACATGAATACTTAATTAGATCCTTCTTTAATTTAATTAATATTTAATTATGAGCCTCATTGCATTAGGGCCTTTAGGAGCATTGCAAATTTTAATACCTCATAAGCATATCATTGGAGGCTCATGATTAAGTGATTAATTGAATTGAAGAGACTTAGGAAAGGAAAAATTAAATAATTTATTTAATGATTTGAACTTAATCAATCCATAAAAGCTACTTAATTATATTTCCTTAAATATATTAAGTTACTAATAATGGGATAAAACAACAAATCTCTCCTCTTTAAGTTCAATAATTCAAATCTAAATCAAATTTCATAACAACTTTGGTTTTTCTTAAATAGTTTTATTTAATGTAGTTGTCCTTAGGAATTAATGTAATTGAATGGATTATATGAAAGTGTTTAATCATTCCTTTTCAATTATTATAAACTTTGTATGCCATTTGTATTATGTATTCATACTTTCAAATTAAATAATCAAATGAATATAATTATGTATGTAAATTTACATATGTTGAATTAATCTTATTATATGGAGTGACTATTATCACTAATAAATTTTAAATTATTTTCAAAATTATAAACCAATGATAAGAATTTGAATTGATGTTGGCTATGAATATTATATGTGATTTACATATGCTTATAGTACATGTTAAAGTATTGTTTTATCTTTTGATTCATGTGTATATTTATATGTGCTTGAATGTTAGTGAGTATAAATTTGGACATCTCGAGATTATGAGGCTTTAAGTATCAATGAGGTCATAGAATACCTCACTTCCCTAATTAACAATAGCACATACTTACTTAATTCCATTGACATATGTACATGTACTAGAATTTGGATAGAACTTTAATTTATATGAATAAATATCTCACTAATACACAACCTTTTGCATGATTCTCATTCTCATGTTTATGTATATTGAGTGCCCTAGATTAATGGAATGGTGTCAAATATACGGATTTGAATTTATTCTGGTTTACCTCAAATCTTCTGCTTTTCTTGTGATTATTATTTTTCTATCACATGATAATAAAAAATGAGGAGAAAAGAAAAAAAAAGAAATAAGAATGGTAGTTGATTTTAAATCAAAGCATAAATTGCTTTCTTTTTAAAGTTTTGTGCATCCATGCACATCATCTATTTATAAATCCATTCTTTTTATTTCCTTCCATTTAAACATGCATCTTTTTGGCTCCTTCACTACAATAAAGAGTATTTAAGAATGAGGAGTTTATTATATGACACAACAATGATTTTGAATTCTATCATGAGTTAGGGACGTGTTAAAAGCTTTACATATAACAATTATTAAAAAGGTTTTTTCGAAGAAGAATAGATTCCATGTGGTATGTTGTAGATCATGTCTAAAATTGAGGTTATTTCCTTCGCATTATTTGTTTGCTCTAAAGAAGTTGAAAACAAGGAATTGCAAGGCTCTCAAGTACCTACCGGGACTATAAATGATGGAATCCCTCGAAAAGTTGGAGATTATAAAGTGCCCTCAATTCATATTGTCACCGGTCCAAAGATTTCCATCCAAGCTTCGATACTTGCTAATAAGCAATTGCACAAGGTTTATGTGGTTGCCTGGTCTACAACAACTCCTCTCCCTCAGAGACCTAAAGCTATATGAGTGTCGTGAACTTATGCTCATCATTGGAGCAATTTCCCTTCATGCATCAAGTTCAATTAGAGATTATTATTATTTGAAGCTCAAAGAGTGGTTTCCAAGATATAAACTAAGCTATAACAATGAGGTGAGAAAGTTATCACTACTTGGTCCACTCATATATATATATATATATATATATATATATATATATATATATATATATATTGGTTTCTTAATTTGTCAAAATATTATTGTTGATCCATTTTAATTAACCAAAAGCCCTCCAAAGCTATTTGCTAGAGCATGTTGACCCTCACACATATCCCGCTGAGCAAAAAATACATAGCGGAATCAACAAAAGATGACTCATAATAATGATCAACTTAATCCCTAGAACACATTAAGTGCAATCAAAATTGTCCAAGTCCGAAAAGAACTTACGCGTGAGATTGATGACACATAAGCGTATGCAAGTGATGATGATTTTTACAGGGAGATAAATGATAAAATTATTTTACTAATGTTTTGTAAGTAAACTCAATTTTTTGAATAAAAATAAAACCTAAAATTGGTTTCATTCATAAATTTATATATGTCAAATCTATTCTACATAATTCTTAAAAAAAAAATTAGTGACTGTATGTATCTTATTACGCAAAAAAAAAAATGTTTTGTAAATAAACTCAAATCTATTCTACATAATTCTACATAAATTAGTCTCTCTTACTTCAATGATCCTTTATACATAATATCTTTGTCTTGTTAATTCTTAAAAATTAATTATTTATGTTATTATAACATCATTCTTAAAGAGATTAAAATATATTTTTTAATTAATCATGTCATAATTAGCATTTACAGTGAAGAAAGAAAGCTCGGATAATTAAATTAACAGTTAATATAAAAAATTAGAATAATTGTGCTATAATTAACAAAAAAAAAAAAATATTAAAAAAATATACTTGTAATAAGAGAACTGTTGCATATCGGGTCACAATCGTAAATTTTATCCAACATGAAAATTATAGAAAATTTTGTTATGATTCGAACGATATCAAGCCGATTAATAATCGCATTTCATTGCAAAAATACAACAAATCTTAAATCTATAGCTTAAAGATTTGAAATTGCTTATCGGGTCACAATTGTAAATTTTGACCAACATGAAAGTTGTAGAAAATTTTGTTGTGATTCCAACGATACCAAGTTTGCTCGATTCCGATACCGTATGACTCCGATACATGCAAAATATGAAAGCTTCCCCTAGTTTTTTAAAATAAAAAATAAAAAAGAGTCATCATGACGATGATCGTTGCAAATCCGTCAACGGACGACTTGACCTATTTTGTTAAAAAAAAAATTTCGTGCCTAAATTGCTAATTAAAACTAGTATTAAGCCTAATTTAAAATTTTTTCCCTTTACTTAATATATGCTTAGATCATCTATATGTATGAGTGCATTATTCAACTCACATGCCATGTAAATTAAATGTTAACGTTAAAAGTATATTAAATAAGTATTTTAAGTAACTAGTTTCTTCACTTTTTATTTTAAATATGTTACATCAAAATTTTAATAACATCTTAATATTAATTTTTTTTGCACTATTTTATTTTATTTATTTCTTATTTTTTATAAAATATATATTTTTATTTTATTACAAATATAATATAATAAATATAATAAATTATTTTCTGATATTTGTTTGATTATAAAATAAATAAAAAATATTTAATATAGAAAAAATTAAAAAATATTTTAGTAATAAAACAATGGCAGGTCATGAATAAATAAATTTTAGTTTAAAAGTATATTTAAAAAATAGCTTAAGCTCAGTCATCTCTCCTTCACTTTTAATTTAAAAATTTATTACCTCATTAATAACTAATTAAAAATAAATTCATTTTTTTTATTCTACTCTATTTTCAATTATATTTTTTTTTAAAAATGTCTATATTTATCATCCAATCCATTCGAATCAACCAAACGCACACCTCTACCGCTACCGAATACTGTAACCCTATCCGGCTATCCCCTGGTTTAGCTTTTCTTGCCGTGCTTTTACTTTATGAGGATGCCGATTAGAAAAGCATTAATTTTCAGAGACAGATTAAACAGAATTCTATCATATTAGATGCTGCTTGAGAATACTGGAACTTGGTAAAGCTCCCTTCTCTCTTTACTTTTTATTTTCACTTCTGATCTCTTCTCTGCGAGTATTATTTGTGATTTTAATTTGTTTTTTGTCCACAAATCTGATTTCTCGGGTACAGCAGAAATACCATTTTTTTCTTTTTTTTCTTTCTATTTTTCTTTTTTATTATTTTTTTGGCCAGATTTGTTAGTGTGTTCTTTGCGCAGAAAGCAACAAGAATCAGAACGCAGGGGTTATGTTTTTGATCTGCAGGAGCCGATATTTATAACAATTGATCAGTTTTAGCTTCTGATCTGTGCTCGGAATTTAACCAAAAATGATTTCATTTATCTTTTCCTAATATCAGTGAGGTCTCAAAAAATTACTTTCTATCAAACGGATCGGCTTTCAGCTGCAAAAGGTAGTTTAAAGGAATTTTGTTCCAAGGATAACTCCCAACTCTCGTTGTAATAAGATAGAATTTTATATCTAATTGTAGAACCTGATGATGGCAGGAAAATTTGATCTTAATCTTTCGAGGAAGCCATGGCCGATATTATTGCAATGTTCAGCCGATTGGCAAAGTTAGGACTGTCAGAAATGTTTAGCCGAGTATCCTCCTTTTTGGATGGGTCTGCTTCTTCATCAATGGAACCTATACGACGAAGTGCCATGGATGACTTCCAGAGGATAAACAGAATGCTGCCGAGGATCAAGCAGTGCTAGAATTTGCTGAGCGAGGGAGGTACAAGACAGATTTGTGAAATTTTGGCTGGAGCTCGACTCTGGCTTATGATATTGATGATGTAGTCGATGAGTATGAGTATGAGGTGTTGAGAGCTCGGATGGAGTCCTGAGTCAGAAGAGGCCTACCACTGTGGCAAGCGTAAGCGAGGCTATGATGACCATCATGATGGGGACGGACGAGGGGAAGGTTGTAATGTATTAGTATCCTCATCATCTCAAGTTCCAGCAATTTCTGATGGTATGGCTGAGAAGCTAAGGAAGATTCGAGAAAGATTCGATGAGATTGAAAGGGATCGAAAGACACTTCAATTAAGAGAGGAAGATGGAGTGAGGCGATATGTTGCTCCACAGAGGTCTCGACCTACCAGTTCTCTTGTCGATGAATCAAGTATATTTGGGAGAGAAGGTGACAAGAAGATGATAATGGAGCTATTGCTCGACGACTCCAAAGAACAACATTACGGTAACAATAAAATTATACTCCTATAGTGGGCATGGGTGGTGACAACGCCAAGTCATCTATAATGATCCTAAAATTTGTCACGATTTTGATCTTGAGCATGGATCCATGTTTCGAGGACTTTGATCTTGTGAGATTAACCGAGAGATATATAGATCCATATAACTAATCATGTGGGAAGATGCAGGATTCGATTTTCTTCAAAATTCCATAAAGAAAAAGCTGGTGAAATTTAAAAGGACATTTTTGGTGTTAGATGATGTGTGGAATGAGGAACAAGTTCTATGGGATGACTTCAAAGTCCCCTTTCTCGATGCTGGCATTGTGAATATCTTGATGACGACTCGGAGTAAAAGGGTTGCAGATGTCATGAGGACTACTGAATTCTTTTGTTTGGATTTTCTTTCCAAAGAAGCATGTTGGCAATTGTTCCAGCAACGTACATTATGTGATGATGACAAGTTAATGGAGATTGGTCGCAAAATTGTAGAGAAGTGAGGTCAGTTACCTTTGGCAGTAAAATTACTTGGAAGTCATCTTCGATTCGAAAGAGATGAAGATAAGTGGATGAGCGTCTTAGAAAGTGAGCTTTGGGACTTGAATCCAGGGAAAAACGAAATTCTTCCTGCTCTTGGACTGAGTTATCAAAGGATGCCGATTCACTTGAAACCATGCTTTAGGTATTGTGCCATGCTCGCTAAAGAAGCGATGCCTAACAAGAATCTCCTTGTGTGGATGTGGATGGCACAGGGCTATATCCAACCGAAAAAAGCTGGCAAGACTATGGAGGAGATAGGAAGAGAGTACTTGGATGAACTTTGTGAGAGATCATTCTTTCAAGTAACGAAAACAAGAACTCACAATGCATGACTTGATTTTGATCTAGTAACTTTTATTTCTGAAGAGTTCATTACAATCGATGGTGGTGGCAAGCAAGATATATGCATCCCAAACAATATTCGCCACTTAGCTATACATCGTCAATGGACATATACAAGTGATGATGACTCTATGTTGCGCCCATTACTTACCACACAGTTTTCTCTTCGTTCTACATTTTATTATGACAACAGATTGAGTAGAATTGTTGATTTCCAATTTTCTTACATGATCCGCGTACTGCATATTCAAAGTGTAGCATTTGATTTAAACAAGTTAAAATTTATTGGGTCGATTGCCTCGTTGAAGCATTTACGCTATCTTTACTTGAGCATCAAGTTTTATGAACATCATGAAGAATGTGATATGGTAAACTTTTTTAATTCGTTTCTCAACATTTATAACTTGCAAGTATTATATTTGACGTCACATGGTTTACCCGGAATAAAGTCACTTGGAAGCATCAACAAGCTTATCAACCTACGACATTTGATTTTGCCATATGATTTTTTCATTCCATGTGGTATAAGCAAGTTAACTGGCCTCCAGAGTTTAAAACATGTAATTGTCAAGGATGGTGGATTAAGTGAGATAGAAGGCTTAGAAAGTTTTACAGGGAGCTGTTGTATAAGCAAGTTATGTAATGTAACTAATGTTGAGAGTGTCAAGAAGGCAAGTTTTAATAAGAAAAAGCTCATTTGGAAACTTATCTTAGATTGGTATCATTGGAGTGGCTTTGCTTCAACTATTGATGTTGGCATAATGTTTTATGGCTATGAGAAACCAGAACATCAAAGCAGTGAGCTGGCAGAGGCCATACTCGAGGCATTGAGACCCCACAACAACCTTAAGGAATTAGAGTTAAATAATTACCGTGGAATCCGATTCCCATTGTGGCTTGGTGATCCCTCGTATTCTAAGTTGCGACATATAACGCTTTATAGATGTGATGAATGGGATGGATCGTGTGGATTGCTGGATAGAGTTCTCCCTTGTATTCAAAGCATTTCCATCAGTTCTTGTGCTAAATTAAAAAAAATAAAACTAGTGCAATCATCCTCACTTAGTAGTTTGTTTGTAAAAGATTGTCGTGAACTATCAACATTGCATGGGCTCCACAATTTGTGCATGCTTAGACAATTAGACATACATGGATGTAGGAAGCTGACAACAATAATCTGGAACCTTCATTCTCTTAAGAAGTTGAAACTAGCCCAATGCTTAAAACTTCAACTCTCTTGGATGAACAACTTCCCATGTCTTGCTGTTGAGGTTATGGATTGCCCTCAATTAAAAGAATGGTGCCAGATATCTGATTCAAATTTATTGAGGTGTGCTTTTCCCTCATCAAATCACTTACTTTTCTTGTGAATATTATTGCTTCTATTAGTTGACAATAAAAAGTAAAGTCGAGAAAAGAAATTGATAAATGTGGTTGATTTGAAATCAAACCACAAAATTCATGAATTTTTATTTTATTTTACATTTCTTACATTTTCTTCATTTAAAACAAGGATCTCTTACGTTTCTTCATTACAACAGGAAGTATCTAAGATCGAAAAGTACACGATACAAAGCATAAAGTTGGATGATGGCTTACTTAGCTTCATCTTTTAAAACTTTATGTATATATGGGATCAAAGTCATTTCCCCAAATATGAATGGATTCCATGCGAATACCTTGCATCTTGTATCATGTCAACTTTTGAGGTTCTTTCCTCCATACCAAAATTTGTGCATTGAGGGAATTGAGAATATCAGCAAGGCTCTCACACATTTACCGTGAATACATGATGGAATCCCTTGAAAAATTAGAGATTATAAAGTGCCCTCAATTCATGCTATCACCGGTTCAAAGATTACCATCCAAGCTTCAATATTTGCTGATATGCAATTGCCCCAAGCTCATGTGGTTGCACGGTCTACATCAACTTCTCTCCCTCAAAGATTTAAAGCTATGAGTGTTGTGAACTTATGCTTACACCGCGAAACTTCCTTCAATCATCGTTGTTCAGATTATTAATTGTTCAAAGCTAAAAGAGTGGTGCCGAAGATACAATCTAAACTATAACAAGAAGGTGAGAAAGTTATCACGACTACTTCGAGTCCACTCAAAATATATAGTCCAATTTCTTAATTTGTCAAAAATATCACTACTAATCTATTTTAATTCTGAACCAGGAGCCCCTCAAAGTGCTATTTATTAAGAGCGGAAAACAAATAAAGTCATGGCTTCAGGATGCATCTGTACTCTTTGAGAACTTGTGTGTTTTGGACTATGATAAATGTGATCTTATAGCAGGCAAATGGCCTACTTTTCTACTTTTGGGCTTCTACGTTTGCTCCTCTGTCCATCTAAAGAGTTTCCAGTTTGTAAGCGACAACTTTAGTAGACTTGAGCAACTGAGGATATGGAACTGCCCCCATCTCGAATACGTTCATGGACTACATTACCTCACCTCTTTGCAAGACATGGATATAAGCAACTGTCCAAACCTTCATTCTACATTGTTGATTAGACCCGGTTGTAAATTTCCCAAAAGCCTCCTTGGCCATTGATAGATGCAACAAGATCCCCTCTTTGACCTTTAAGGAACATCTTCACTTGAGATTTCCAGTTGCTCAAGTCGAAAATTATAAGCGGACCTCATTGGGGAGCCTCCCTCTATTTCTTGAAAATAAGCAGTTGTCCTGAACTCCGTCCTCAAAGATGAATTTACCTATGATCCCACATCTCATCAGCATGCACGCAATTGCAAAAACTGTGCCAAAAACATCGTGGAACTTATTTTCAGGCAAGTCTTTTAGCATCTGCCTATGTTAAAATAAATAAATAATTTATTTATTTATTTACAAATGAACAAATGACTCAAAGAAAATCGTAATGTCTGATCGTTTTCTTATGACTTACTTTATAGACTAAGTAAAATCAAATAAAAATGCTTTGTCATGGCAAGCAATTAATGATCGAGCTTCGGAAGCATGATTTTAAAATCAAAGCATCACTTATGGAGCTTATCGGTAGACGGAGGAATTATCAATTATATGTGTGTTTGTGTTGACTTTCTTTTAAGATTTTACGGAATGTTGTTTTACAATATTATTAAATCTAATGTATGTTTGATACAGTTGAGTCTTAATTATGTATTGTATTATTTCTTAGAAAAGTGTAGCAATCTCTCGGTTGTGCGTTTAGTTTAACTATCGAATAGCAACCTAATGTAGTGGTATGAATCTGTTTTGATAAATATTTAGCTAAAAAAAAAACATATAATGTATATAAATAAATAATCTTCCACCCATGCATGAGAGAAGTCTAATTACATCTTATGATTAAAGAAGGTCCTCTCATATCTCCATTGTATGTGGTTAGAGAGACCTAAATGTATAAAAATTGATTGATATATTAAATATTAAAATATAACTAAAATAATAATATAAATATAATAAAAATTAAAATTATTTTTATAAAATATAATAATATTTCTATTAATTATAAATTCAAAGATCGGTATAAAAATATTAAGAAATAATTATATGTGTGATATAAATCTAGATGTGTATATTAAATAAGAATATAATTTCTACAAAATTATAGTTTGTAATAAAAATATATAATTTAAAATATTAAAATTATTTTAAAATTTGTATAAAATATAGCTATCATAAAAATATAATATATAATATATAATAAATATCATTATTAAATATATAATTTAAAAAATAATATTTATATTATAACATATAATTTAGAATAAGAATATAGAGTTAAAAATTCAAATATTATTCTTATATTCTTTTATACAAATGTCCAACAATTTTTTCAAAATCAAAACATAAGTGCACTCTTTTTTTTTTTTTTGGAATGGGTATCCACCCAACACCCCACCCATTTTGTGGGTGGGGATGTCGTTGTGACTAATCCCACGGCTATCACCATCACACGTGCGGGTCCCTTGATTTCCCACCATTACGATAGGCCCGCCTAGAGGATTCAATTCGGCCCCGGATTCTACGCACCACCAAAGCTAAGAGACGGTGGGTATAAGTGCACTCTTCACTCCCACATCACAAAAACAAAAATTGATATTACACTCTTTATATATTAAAAAAAAAAGCTTCAAAGGGCCCCCTTATAAACTACTTAAGTGGGTACTCGATGGATATATTATAATTTAATTTTGTTATATTTATGTTAACAAAATAAGCTTTTTAAAAATTATATGAATGATTTTAAAATAATTAAATTTAAATAATTAATAAATTATTATTAACATTTAATATATATATATATATATATATATATCTATTAAAATGGTAATTATTTCATTAAATAATTTAAAATTGTGATTTGGGAGCATATATCAATCATTTTCTTAAAATTGAGACCCCCACTAAGGTCTAACCGATCGCTCATGGTTGAAGACCGATAGTCTGACCGCTTTTAACTACATACAGACCAATTCTCGCTAATCAGGCTGGCCCGCCATCACCTAATTTATTGATATTGAAAAGAGATGATTGAAAGATCAATTTTCGTAAGAAATGAGATACAGATAAGATACTACCCGTGAGATTTCTCCTAATTTGGTGGGACTTTAGATCTGGCCCAAGTTTCCTATGCAAAGCCTCTATATAATTACCTCCCACAAGTGAGAGAACTTCGACATCGGCCATTGATTAAAAGTTAATATACAGCAAGATATAGAGTTTTAGAATTTAAAGTTATGAATTTATCATTTCAAATTTTAAAATTCATCGCCGCTGATCGTCGATTTTAACGCAAACTGTCCAATTGAGTGCACTGCTTGATGATTTCGAATTTTTCGCTCAACATAATCAATTTCACTAACAAGGGTCGCTTTGTTTCAGACGGTCCCTCCATCGCATGCATGACATAATTTCGCACTTAATCAATTGCTCATTAAATTTTGCAATATCTATATTCTGATCAAATTTGACGTTCTGAACGCGACGACGAAGTCTGTTCATCGATCGAAAGTCATTTCGACCATTTTTAGGGACGCCAGTGTATTTTGAGCCTCACTCAGGTAATCGCCACCTCCAAAACCGAATTTGACTTAGCTTGCTTAATTTACGACACATACGTAAGTCAACAATGTCTCCCCCAACAAATGTGATTCGCTCATGGAGCGAAACGCTTGTTGAAAACTGTCACCATTTTGGGTCACATAACTTGGATCATTTTAAATTGAATAAATACAGCTTTGCGTGATTTATCATTAGATGTCATTCAAGACATGCTAAATGACGATCAATATTTGTCAATTTTATTGACATAAGAGCTATTACACCATATACCATCTACTTCTATGTCTTTGTTGAAGATCTCTTTCTTTATGTCATGATATTCAGTTTCCTTCAACCCTTTCTGCTTTGGGTTTGATGGAGGAATTGGTCTCGCTTATTTTGATGAATGATTCCGCCGGAATTATCCGATTTGATCGGGATTTGAAATTCTTCCTCCAAGCTTTCGCCTGACGACGATGAAGGACCGCCTGATTTGTCCATATTGACTTGTCGCAGAAGCATATGCACCCATGAATCATGTGTTCCGCTTTGATGGATTCGTCAAGGATACATACATAGAACCTTCCATTATAGGTCAATATTGAAGTTATTGGCCAAGAACGCGGTGCTTTAAGAGACCGAATAACCACAAAATTCCTTGGCTATATCGATTTATTTAAACTATGGAATTACTTCCGCTGTCCTACGCTTCGCTTTGAATAACTCGATGAGAGATGTGCTGACTGCGCTGAGCTCGATCATTCGAGAATATATTGAAATTTCACCTTGCAAGTAATATGAAGATTGATTTGAGGTAACCCTGAATTGAGTGTTTTCAGATTGCTTCGATCTATCGATCAAGTAGAATATCTTTAGATCCTGACTTGTAATCACTGCGATCCGGTTTGAGATCAATAGCTATCATCATCGAATGACGCAGTCGGCTCTTTCACTACTCTTTTCTTTGGAGGAGGAGAGCATCAACAACCGATCATATTCGCAAGTTCGACCTTAGAACCTCTTCACTTAAGTTGTAGTGGTGATTTTGTCATCGAGATTGACGAACTCTTTCACTACGCTTTCTTGATCTAAGTAAGAAGAGCGCCGAACTTAGCCATTTATGAGCTTGTTTCGACCCTTAGATCACATGTGTCCTAGACTTCAGGATGTAGAGGTTGATATTTCTCCAACTCAGTTGATTGAAGCTTCCTAAAGCATGAGTTCTTTTGACTTGATCTCCGTAATTTAAAACTGAGAGATAAATTTCGACATTTGTGATTGTCTTTTTTATGCATAAATAGATTCTTTTGTTTCTATAAGAACATGCAACTTAACAATGATACTGGATATATGCGATTTCACATAAACACTCGATGTCAACCTCGAATGTAATATATTGAGGATCTCGCCTTATGAATCCATGCCAACTCAAATAGACTTAATATAAATAAAAAATGTCCCTATCTTGTAGGGGAAATTCTAAAGTACATTTAGGAGAATTTTCAAGATGAAAATATACAAATACAACTATATTTTGAATTGATGTACACTAAAGGAGATTTTACATATAACATCGATTTCATCTCAGATATAAAAATCTAAAAATGCCCCCAAAGGTAAATTTTCAAGAAAAAAGTTCTTCCTAGTATGTTTATTTAGATCTAGCATGAGACGATATCCAAATAGATATACTAAAAGATGTGCCCGCTGCGAGATTTATTATCGAATGTGGTCATCAAGTATAACTTTTTTTAATTGACCATTAATTGGCGGCATTGATCTTTCACCCTTTAAGTCGATGAGTTGACGCCTCCTCTATACTTTTTTGATGACAAAAGGCCTTCCAGTTAGACTCAAATTTTCCAAATTTTTGATTTGGAAAAATTGGTCTTCAACACCGTAACCAACTCCTTTTAGAATGTTAATGTCATCAAAAGCCACGGACATCTTTGCTCGATAGACTTCCATTTTGATAAGCAATACAATTTCATCAAGTTATCGAAGTTCCTCCATTCTCGACGCATTTTGATCTTTGACCAATTAGATGGTTACTCAAGTGAAAACTCAACTTCCTAAGAACTACTTCGGTTAATACCAATGAATATGGAGTCTTGCATCTTGTAGGTAGTTTGATACGCTATGAGCCTCTACTACTTGGTATGTCATTATCTCTTATTTTTAGTGAGAATCTTCGAGCGACTAATGTCTTGTTGAAACCACCAAACCATTTGGATTATATATTGAAGAGTATTAATCAATTTTATTGACGTCAATTTATAAATCTTGACTTTTGAAAGCTATGTTATGCAAAATTTGAGTATGATTATAATAACATTTCCTAAATTTTTTTTCTTAACAAAGATCAGCTTGAAACGGTCATATGGTGAGATTTAGAGGGTATAGTTATACATTAGGAATCTATTTGCAAAATAACATCTTCAGTTGACACCTAATCTGCTTGTTTTTTTGAAAAATATTATGATGCATCTTCATGTGATTTTTTAGCTTTTTGAGCTATTTTTCTATGATCTAATTCTTAATTGCAAATGACTTTTGAAAGTGCATTGATGTCAACCTCCCAAACTACAAACATATTTCAAGCTTGGTTTAACTATCTGTTTAAGATTTTTCGCTTTATTTTCTATTTTATTAAATTGATTAGATTGATATATGACACTTAAAATACTATTAGTAAGACGAATCTTGATGTTAAAAGCGTCGAAGTTACCGGGTAGATCAAGCTCTTAAAATATCCTTAAACTGGGATATCGGTTAAATCCTAAATAGCTCTCAAATATGAAGTGTTTATATAGTCAAATCGAGCTCAACGGCCGGTTTAACAAGAGATCTTACACTTCATTTGAGCATTCAAATGCACAAAATACATCATATGATCAATTTTGAGCCGTCCGATGAAGTGGTGAGTGGTGCGGGTTTTATGTATTTGAGGCACTCCTCAATCTATAAATAACCTCATTCATTATCATGAGGGGATATGAAGGAGAGGAGGCAAGCGAGAGAGAGCTCTAAAGATCCTCCAAGCACTGTCGCCACTCGGGCCATCAACCACCGGGCCCGCCATTAGCCGTCGCCGATCCGGTCTGACCGTTGTTTATCATATCATCTTCGCCATTACATTCGTCATCGCAAACTTGTCATCAACGTCGTCGTCGGCGTTGTATTAGAATTTGTTGTCCATTTCTCATATCTGATTGTAATCCGTGTCGGAAGACCTGTACTCTCAATACATAGTGGAAGCTTTTCTTGGGAGCCTGGTTTTCCATCTTTTGATTTTCATATAAAAGAGTTTTATTGTTATTTCTTTAAATACGTATTGCTGGACTCAAAGAAGCTAAGGCGAACTTTTACTCTCACTGGTTTCTACACATAATTTGGCGCCGTCAGTGGGAAAGGAACCACTCAATCACAATTTCTATGAAAACCCGCGTCATGGCCATACACGTCAGAGCCTCTAACTCCCGTCACTCTCAATCAATCGAACCAAGGGCGACCTTCGCCTCACTTCCCGGCGTGATCATGTGGCGGCGAATCTCTTTAGAAGATCGTGTGCGAATGGAAGAGTCTCAAAATAAGATGATCCGACTTTTGATGAACACAATATTACCGCGACACATCTCCCCAAGATCGATCGTTAGCGGGAGGTCAAAATGCTAATCTCCCGACGATGAAGTTCCTCGGTGGTGATCTTGATCCGGCTTACTCATCCATCATGCACCATGCTAATCCAATATTATGGGTAGCGTGTAGCGCGTTCGTCTTCTGTTATATGTATGCGCGATTACGAATGCAAGATGAATTTCACCTTCAAGACAAAATTATCTTCCCCTTCACCGCTATGAAGAATCATCACCTTTTAGCTATTCTTCAACATCCTATTCGTGGTTTCAAGCTTCCAACATTAATTCCATGAAGAAGGCGGCATGACATCGACCATTCTGTATCATGCATATCCAAGGAACTCTTACCTTTGTCGTCTTTCCGGTCTCAAACAAGCTCACTTGGTTCTACTCCCTTGGAATCCATCCATACCTTTGACAAACCAAGATTTTTTGTAGACAGTTCATTCGGAGGATCATTAAAGATTCTTCCCATCTCTCGACATTTGTCAAAATGAGGGTGAATCACTTAAAGAATACTTCCAGATTCTCCTCGGCTCAAATACAGACCGACTAAGAGGAGTTTTCCTTGGGGGCTCGTCTGCCTTCTACTCGTCCAATCACAGAGATCTGGCTCGTATCGACTTAGTTCATTGTGGAAGCAGATTTGATGAGGCTATTAATGCCCATCAAACAATTTGAACAATCACGAAAACGTAAGAGTGCTCTAGAAACACTGGTCAACAATCATCGGAAGAAGCAAGGCGTTGATTTCCCTCCATGGCCCTCAACGGCCGAACCACGGCGGAATACACCAACACTTGTTAACCTCCTAATGGTTCGAGATGAAGAAAATATCAAGTGGTGCATCCACAAAACCAAATTCATCGTGAACAATATTGTCACATCAGCCAGTCATGGACATACTCGAGCAAACAAGAGAAATTGAGGCTCATTCAAGAGGATATCTATGTCAATTTATGCAAAACCAACCAACTCAAACAAACATAGCTCCAACCGGGGGGAGAGACAATCATCACGAAATAACATAATAATCGCCAAATAGTTGGAAAATTGAAACGATTGCGGTGCCTACTATCTAATCAAATCTTCATCGTAGCAGAAGAGAGTTAAAAAAATCTTATATTAATCATCCCATCACTTTTAATAACTCGGACTTGGAAGGAGTCCAAGTTCCATCAAGATCCTCTTGTCATTAGGATTGGTGACCCATGTTATGTTGTTAAGAGAATTTTGATTGATAATGGGAGTTCATTGATGTTTTATTTTACTCCACCTTTCTTAGCATGAGTTTGGTTAAGGAAAAACTTCAACTGCCCGTTATATGGGTTTGATAATCGCCTGTAAATGGAGGGACAATCACCCTTCCGTTGTTCTGAGAATTTCTCAACAAGTCACTCACTTAATTCATAGTGGTCAAGTCAAATTGACAAGCTATATTTGGAAGACCCTCCAATCAATCTTGGTCTTTGTCACTTGGTACCTCATCTTAAGATAAAATTTCAAACTCCCATTGGGGTTGGGAGTGCGTAAATCAACAAATAACACAATCATGTTACCTCAAACAAGCTCAATCACGCCCTTGGTGACCTTCAACATCGAATTTTAATCTTCAAAATAAAGAAGTACCTCGAAGGGTTTTGCTGTAAAGATCAGCTCCCCACTTCGTTATCGATAACCAACCGTCAAGATGACCACGATCGGAGGAAAAAAACATTCCTTAAAACTTGGAACATGGAGGGTCTCAAAAGTGTTATATGTAATCATTGGTGTATAAATATTGTAATATTTAATTTATCCCATTTGTCCTTTCCTCTTGTCCTTTGTTAACTTCTCTAAAAATGTATCTGTCCCTTTTGTTAAGTTATCTTATGACAATATTGTATCGACATTATCAAAGTAATGAGTTTATGGATTTTCCTTATAAGCTTGTTTCTTCTTCATTTAATCCTCCCACTTGAGAATATACCACTCACGTTGTATCTCCCAGCATGATCGGTCAAGGGGACTTGATGGACCTCTTCCATATAGTTAACCCATCGTCTCGACAAACAACCCTTGGGTATCCGGCGATTCATTCGACCTCTTCCATGCAGGTTAACGTCATGGTAACACTCGACAAATAACCAGATAGGTCAAAAGGTATGGACTTACCTCTTCCATACAGTTAACGTCGCCGGGTCACCACGACAAACAACTCGGATGATGAAATCCTCGGATTCAATCAACCTCTTCCATACAGTTGGCGTCATCGGGTAACACTGACAAACCTGATGGGTCAAAATTTCCGATTCAATTCAACCTCTTCCATACAGTTAAGCGTCTGTAACACCACGACAAACAACCGGGTAGGTCAAAATCCGATTAATTCAACCTCCATAGGTTGGCGTCGTAACACTCGACAAACCCGCCGGATGGGTCAAATTTTCTCTTCTTGCGTCGCCCGCTCGGCAAACAACCGATAGGTCAAAATCATCGTCATTCACCATGGCGACCATCACCGGCATCTGGTCATCTCACCACTACCTCGCTACCCTGCGGCATCGCCGCATTTCGCGGTCATCTTACCGTCGCCATTGTCTGATATCGCTTGCCTTCTGACAACCCCTCGGCTTGCCCACGTCGCTAACCCACATGGCGGTCACCACTACCGTCGCCGGTCTGCCGCGACCATGGCATCTTCCCGCGCCGGTCGCCACCGTCACTACCGTCTTTGCCATTGCGGCCACACCCACTGGTAACCGCGTCTGCACTTGTCGCCGGTCATGCCGCTGCCATCGGCCGGTTCTCCGCGGTCACCACCATCGTGGTTATCTCGTCGACCATCGTGCGAGTCCGCCGTTGTTGGTATCGTCGAGCATTGCCGTCGCCAACTCCGGTTATCGTCTCTCGCCTCGAGCCGTCCAAAGGTCTTCTCTTCAAGAGAAAACTGGGATGAACTACAGGTCTTGATCACCTCCGATCCCCTGGTCCGAGAGTTGGTTAACCTCTTTCGAGGGGCGGAGCCGCCTGCAGAACTACGGGTCTTGATCGCCTCAGTGGTCGACGAGGTTAGTTAACACCTCTTTCGAGGAAAACTGAGCCAGTATGAACACGGTCTTGATCGCCTCCGATCCGGTCGGTCCGACGAGGTTAGTTAACACCTCTTTCGAGGGAAAACTGAGCTGGTATGAACTAGTCTTGATCACCGACCTTCTTTCAAGAAGAAAAGAAGGTGCCTTTCTCCTGGGGATTTTATAGACCCCTTAAAGAGTAAAACCACCCAAAACCGAACCAAAAGCTAAAAGCGTCATTACCCGGATGCCAGCCCTCCGTGCATGTGGCCCTCGCGCCCCATTGATCCCGGGCAATAGCTCCGGCCAGCCTCAAGCTGTGGGCCGATTGACGAACGTGATGCTTCTGCCAGGCTAACCGCCACTGGCCAGCCGACCATGACCCGTTGACTGCAGCAGACCGGACCTTCTCCGCCTTTCCATGATCGATTTATCCCATGACTTCGACGCGATCATGAGCCGGACCAGCATCGCATTCGATCACGACCGAGCGTCCATTCGCGACCAGCCAGCTGCCCCGGCCACATACGCCAGCCTTGCGGGCCGCCATTTAGCGCGCGCTTACGTAGCGCCCGTGGCGCTCATGCGCCAGCCATGACTCCGTTCGCTGGATGAGTCCGTAATAATCGCGCAGCATACCTACACGATTTGTGGCTCTGCGTGAATAATATGTGCTCATGAAGATCTGCTTCTCAAATGCAGTTAATGGACCTCAAATTTCATTGAAGAATTTTTCAAGTATTTGATATATATTTTTGGATGATTGAGATAATATCATCCAAAATAGAGAGTGACGATATATTAAAATACTAGTCGGCGAATCTTGATGTTAGTGATCCAGTTGAAATTGGTCGAGATCAAGCTCTTAAAATATCCTTTGGGATATCGTTAAATCCCTAAATAGCTCTCAAATATGAAGTGTTTATAAAATCAGCGTCTGACGGCCGGTTAAACAAGAAGATCTTACAATTCATTTGAGCATTCAAATGCACAAAATACATCATATGATCAAGGGATCATTTTGAGCCGTCCAGGAAGTGGAGTGGTGCGTTTTGCGTATTTGACACCTCCTCCCATAAATAGCCTCATTCCTTATGAGGGGGCCAGTGAAGAAGGGAGGCAAAGAGAGAGAGAGAGCTCAAAGATCCTCCAGCAGATAATCGTGCGCTCCGGATCAACCACAGCCGCCGCTGCCGTCCGTCACGATCGCCGTCGTCGACCTTATTCTGGTTAAATCGCCGTCATATCGTCATAAACGTCACTTATCGTCATTGTATTACGTAATGCGATTGTATTCTGTTCTTTCATCTCTAATTGTAATCCCGTGCTCGGAAGATCATTATACAAACATGTGGAAGCTTTTACCGATAGGCTGATTTTTCCCTCTTTGGGGTTTTTCGTAAAATTAGTTTTATTGTTTCTTTATCTTATGTGTCTGACTCAAAAATTTAAACTTTACTTTCTGTTGGTTTTCTTTAAAAGCATGTTTGTGGTTATGTGAAATTGTAGCATCGGTGTTGATTTTGATATTGAGTTATGGGACCTAGTGGCATAACCAAAACGCCAAGGGGATTTAGTTTGAAACATGGTACCGGCAAGCAAAGCTGAAAGAAAAGCAGCATTAGATGTCACCTCATGGATGTTCAATGTTGTAACTTCAGTTGGGATCATCATGGTTAATAAAGCCTCAATGGCTACTTATGGTTTCAGCTTTGGTAGGTGAACTTTGCGCCAAAAAAGTGTTCCTTCAATTGTATTCTGTATTATTGAATATATGATTTTTGTTTTTGTTTCTTTTTTTGCAAGACAATCCCCTTCTTCCACCCCTCCCACTCTTATTTTCTTCATTCTCTCTCTCAAGTTTACGCTTGTTATCCATGGTCTAGATAAAGATTTCTTAGTTCAGCTCGTTCTTTTGAAAATTTTTAGTATGTCATGGTTTCTCTACAGATCACCAATTCTGATATTATGTACGTTAACCTTGGTCGCAGTGACAATATTAACCGGTCTGCATTATGCTATGACAACCATCATAACTGCACTGCTCCGGTGGTTGGGATATGTTCAACCTTCTCATTTGCCAGTACCAGAACTCATAAAATTTATCACTTTTACAAACTTATCTATTGTTGCAATGAACATTAGTTTGATGTGGAATTCTGTGGGATTTTATCAGGTTTGGCCATTGATCAATTCAAGATTTCCTTTCATTTAGATTTGTTCTAAACATATTTACTGACTGTTTATTTGTTCACCGTCAGATTTCAAAGCTCTGTATGATCCCTGTGTCATGTTTTCTAGAAGTTATTTTTGATAAGGTTCTGAATCTATCTATCAAGCCTCATTCTAGACCAGAAGTGTGCTTGAACACCATTAATGCTGCTCAATGTATTGATTTGATACCTGAGATGGCTCCTTTTGCAGAAACTGCTTTGCAGATTTCTGCCAACAAAAGAAAGCTTTGTGAACCTACTACTTTTTAACATCACAAATTATCCCAAGACTCACTTCCATGCTCTGTCAATAATGCGATTGATAAACCTCTTTTCGATGCTAATTGTAACAATGATGCCACCAAACTCCACTTTCACAACCAAAATCATTTTCTGAACAATCCTAGTGTTGACCTTCACATATATGTTATAAGTCGGGTCAAGTCCACAAGTTTAATTCGAAAGACTTTGAAAGTGGCGGTCATATCGAGGCAAAAATCTGAACATCATTGAAAATGGTCACGACCATCGTACTTAGCCGTCCGCTTCAAAATGTTGAAATTGATTGGAATAAATATTGCAATGTAATAATCCGGCCGTCGGCGATCGAGATCAATACGCTCGGGAAGGAAGTTCGGCGATGTCCGAACAACCTCCGCTTAATGAAATTTGATCGTGTTGTTACAAACATCAGCGTCAAAATGATATTGTTACGCTTAATTTGGATGAGTTTGAATGTCGAATGATTTGAAATCGGTCGAATGAAATGTACCTCAATCGCTTCAAATCGCTTTGATTGATGACATCGTGCATTCGAACATCAGCTCCGTAATATAAATATTGTATAACTTGATCAGCCGTCTAGCTAGTCGTCGTTAAGCGTTTGCATTATATCGAGATAAGGATAGGATGACGCAAAAAACGCACTTTTGTGAAATTGATTGCGTCAGCTTGAAATTTCAAATCTATCAAGTAAAACTATATCAATTCGAGCAGTCGGCGAGCGTCGAGTATTCCGGAAATGATGCGCATTTTGAAATTAACCCACGATTTGATCACTCAAAATGACGTCGATTAAACGGATCGCATCATTGCATCCGGAATGTTAAATTTGCTTAGAAATGATATTCATATTGTGCAAAGTTGTGTTCAACAGATTTACATATTTTCTAAATTAAGTTCATTTATGATTTCATCAAATAAAATATAAATCCGCAAAACAAAAAAAAAGGAATTTTATTTTTATTTCTCGCCCGATCCGCCTCTTACTTTAAACACAACTCCATTAATCGATAAAAGCGGTCCAGGCCACTTTCGGTTCATCAAAATGCTCCGAATCGGCAGCGTTCCTTATCATCACCGGCGGTTCCAACCGCCTCCAACTCAAAACCACTCGTGATCCTCGAGATGTAAAAAATCCTCCTCTTTTTCCTTGGAACACAAAATATGTTCGTTCGCTTCTCGTTTGTCGTTCCTCGCTTGATGCATCCAAGCACGCTTAATTTTTAAAATAAGTCATTTTATAAACTTAATTAGGTGATTATTTTAAAAAAAAAACAGATTCGCTGGTCGGCGGCGACGGCATCCCAGAAGCCGATCGCCCGTGGCCACTAATTTTTTTTTAAATAATTAATTGGGCAGTCCACATTTTCTAGCCATATCTGACTCATCAAGTGTCGTATTTCGGTGTGTTTGATATTGTTGGAAAGATAATGAAAAATTCTACATAACTTTTATGTTAACAACTTTCTCTTTCTCGCGGTTTGTTCTGTGCGACAGTTACAAAATTGAAGATATTGATCGACATTTTTGGTATATCGCCATTAGGTGTTTGGTTTTGGCATAATTGATATCGTTGGAAAGATAATGAAAAATTACAACTTAGTTGATAACTTTCAACAAGTCTGTTGGTAGCGTTTTACAACATGTGTGATTTAAGTTCAAAAATTAAATATATTTTATACTAATTTTTTTTTTTTTTGCCATAATACAAGGATATATTATTTTTGATAATATCAAACGTTATGAATCAAATTCCTCCGGCCAAATCTGTACAATATCTAGAATATCAATCTACGAGACCGATAATACAGAGAGGAAATTATTACAAGATTACTAAACAGCATGAAACAAACTTCAAATATTACGAATGTAAATGATGAGTATGAAACGTCAGAACCAAGAACAATGAAACAAGCCGGAGCTTAAACTAAATCACGAAACTTCTTTCACGACCTGAAGTAAAGAAGCATATGATTCAACCGCCAAAAAAAAGCGAAAAGAAAAACAGTTAAAGAGTTCTCCGGCGTTAATCATAAGAGAAGAAGAAGCGAATGTAACAGTTATAAAAAATAACAACTGAGAAAGTAGTTAAAACGGTGGATCCACTTGGAAATAATAATCTCATAACAGATGAACATTCTAGAAGAGCGTCGAGAACTATAAATGAGGAGACAGACGCGTGGAGAATAATCAAGAGTTTAAGAAAGCACTTATCTCCTTCAGTCTCCTCCCTCGACTCTTCCTCCTGCTCGCTTCTTCTCGGTTTTCCTCAGGAAACCACGCACCGGAAACAGGCTTTCTCCCGATCCATGCGCCCTAATTCCTCTCGGGAGCTCTCGACGGCTCGAATAGTCGAAACAGAAAGAACAAAAGCAAAGTAAAGGTTAGTTCCCTCAACAGATTAATCCCACGGCCAAGAAGCAGCCAGCGCAAACCCAAGCTACGGATCAGATCCATTCCCCTGATCAAGCCGCGCAGAAAGCTACAAGTGTATTCCACTAATTCCTGTAAGAATCAAGAACCACATGATCAAGAAACAAATCCAAGGGCAGCAGAAAACACATGCAAATCCAACGGTTCAAGGATCCATTCAAGAAGCACTCGATCCAAGTGCTCCAATCCAACGGCTGAGCTAAAAGATGCTAGATCCAACGGATCAGCTAGCACCCGAAAACCCTTTCTCCCTCTCACGACTCGTTGAAACACTCGAGCGGTCAACTCGAGCGAATCAATGAAGTTTCACCCAATGAGACCCAATTGGACAAAGCGACTTAAACGAAATACAACATGACATATTATATTATATATAAATTGAGTTTGAATTTTATATAATTCTCATTGAATCTTTCTCTTGAAGAATAATATCAAACACTTTCATTATATATATATTGAGTTTTGCTTGAGAGGAAAGATTCTTAATTATATAATTTATATATAGAAATTTAATATTACCAAAAATAATATATCCTTGTATCATGGCAAAAAAAAAAAAAAAAGCAGTTGTGATATATTTAATTTTTCTTCTTAAAAGTCACACATTCTGTAAAATCGGAGATTCAAAAACGTTGTCAACATAGAAATTAGAATTTTTTATTATCTTTCCAAAGATACCAACCCAACTCAACATCTAACGGTGGCTAATATGGCGAAAAATGAGAGTTTGCATCAATATCTTCAATTTTTTCAACTTGAAGTCAGCGTTGCAAACCATGTTCGACGAATTTATGAAAGTTGTTAACATAAAAGTTATAGAATTTTTCATTATCTTTCCAATGATACTAAGCACTCCAAAATCCGACATGAATGGATATGCGAAAAAATGTGAATTTATTTAATTTTTTCTAAAAAAAAAGCTCGCCGGGATCGAGATCGAGCATAACTGGACGCCGTCGTCACGACGCACTACGCCTATTTAAATTTTTTTTTTAAATGACTAATCACCTAATTAAGTTGATAAAATGGTCTAATTTAAAAATTAAGCCCATCAAAGCAACAAGGAAATCTCGAGCAGTGAGTCTCACGATAAGTCCTGGTGGAATGATATGAAAATGGAAAGGCAAAGAGGTATGTACTGGACACCAATCGGCATCTGCAAGGTTTTTGGGAAGAAGAAGAAAGTCTAATGAATAAAGTGCACAGAGTTGATTCTTCAAATCTATCTTTTCTTCTGAGAAAAATTAGAGATTTTGTTCTTCCTGCATCTTTCCTGCTTCTGTATCAGATGATTACTTGGATTACATGCTATTGTAATTTCCAACAGATGTAATAGGATGGATTTGCCACACATTAGTTACGTCTAGCCTTCTCAAGGCTGTAGGTGTTGGCTCCCTTTCACAGACCGGTGTTGTCCTTCCGACACCGATTGCGCCTGCCAGTACTGGCATCGATCGCTTAATCCTAAGAAGCTCATCGATGTGGGGTTCTCTAGGCTTGGGGAAAGGATGTCCATGAGCCGCACTATTAGGCTGTTCAAGCCGCCGGCATTACCTGCTACCCCTGGCTTTAGAAAGATGGAGCTCCGTGACGTTCTAGCAGTGATGAGACTGCTGAGAAATTATTTGTCTCGATTTGTTGTTGCATCTACTTTTGATGAGATGGATGTGGAGCACTGGCTTCTTCCCAAGGAGGATGTGGTGGATAGTTACTTGTTAGAGAGCCCAGAGAATCATGAGATCACTATTTTTTGTAGCTTCTATACTCTACCATCTTTGATACTTAACAGCTCAAGCTACTCAACTCTGAAGGCTGCATACTCATTCTATAATGTGGCAACAAAGTCTCCTTTGCTCCAGCTGATGAATGATGCGCTTATAATGGCCAAGCAGAAGGATTATGATATGTTCAATGCGTTGGACGTCATGGAGAATGAGTCGTTTCTCAAGGATCTGAAGTTTGGGCCTGGAGATGGAATGCTTTCATTAAATCTTTAAGAGAAGAAGATCTGATCAGCAACAAGGAGCAACTTCTGTTATTGGTGGTGATGTAGTATCCATTATTGTCCAGTGGCCTCCTTTTTCTTGCTAGTAAGATGCTGCTTTAGCACCTTACATGGCCAAGGATTTCAAGAAGGGTGAAGCAGAGCTATTTAAGAAGATAAAATATGATAACTACATGCATTCATTGAATGCTATGAAACATTGAGAGACATACTTTATAGTCTTTTGGTTCATGAAGAAGATAAACAAGTTATTAGACGCATATGCCATGCTTGTTGATACTAGCATACAACAGAGGAAATTTCTGAACAATTTCAGGATGAGTGAGCTGCCTCCAATTAGTAGCAAATTGGAAAAGCTGCTGAATCTTTTGAAAGGTGAGCATGAGGATCTTGTTGCTTCTAAGACAAATAATAAATATTCTACAGGATATTATTGAAATCATTACACAGGATGTCATAATTAGTGGACAAGGGATCTTAGATAGGTCTAGAGGGACAAATGAAGTTCTCTAATCTTAACTTTGAACTCATGAAAAATGAGTCATGGATGGAGAAGGTTGTTGGTTTTTTACTACTTCACCGTCAGAGTGATAATTAATGTACCCCAATTTGGATGCTTTCGCATTACTTTTGCAAACTCAATATTCATGAATATGCAAGTGCTCCCAAAGTTCATAATATCACTTTATCTTTTAGGTTTCAAGACCATATATGCATTAAGTGCCAGTGGAATGAAGGCAGGTGATAATAATGGCGTCAGCTTTACTTCTAAATTAGAGCATACCAGAAAGCGGTTAGATCACGATATCAGGGGACGGCGCAATCTTGCCAAAAATGTTCTTAGAAATTTTTTGCAAAATTCTAGACTAAGAAAAAAAAAAGAGAAAAGAAAAAAAGAAAAATATATATTCATTCTTTTGCGGGGTTTTAAGACTTCAAGCAGGTTAGGCATGCCAGTTAATGAAAGAAGTATTTGTGTTCCATTCAAATGCAAGAATCATTCAGGGCGTACAGAACTTATCTAGATGAAGCATGGATGTGTAGGAAGGCATTCTAAAATTTAATGATTTGAAACTGATTTAAAATTAATTGGATATTAAATTAATGGTGAACGCAGCAAATAAAATGAAAAGTAGAGTTCACATGTAGCTTAAAGTAATTATAGAGGGATGGCGTGCTTAATAAAGCATTATTTTCCTATGAAAATGTCTTAAGTGAAGGCCGAATTTAGTCACTTGTTATTCTTAATGAGTAATTAGTTGTTAATATGTTCAAACAAATGAGGATACTCAAGTTAAATGAAAGTGAAACTTAAGGGAGTTATCTTGAAACTCATAACAAACTTGGCTGCATAAATTTGAAGTTTAATTTTTCAAATAAATAGAGAATTGATATAAAGTTAAAAATGTGAATCTGAATTTGTTGACTCTTGTTGTAGAAAATATAAAAAGTCTTTGAATGATAAAATTAGAGAGGAAAACTTTTTTGGGTGAACTTAAATACGTATAAACTTGTATGAATCTGACTGCGTAGTATATGTCTCCTTACGTATCTTTATAATGCAGCTCCATTTGATATTCAAAATACATGCAAATATTTGAATGAAAATAAATTCACTATACATATTTAAAATGAATATATTCTTATTCAAAGTTTTGAAAATGGTCTCCACAGTCACGCAACTTTTATCTAGGATAAGCGACACTAAAGCTTCATCGCAGAATGAAGAAGCTTTCCTTTAATCTGAAAAAAAAATTAAGGAAATTCATCTAAATTATGATTTTCAAAATCAACGAAATCACTAATTAATTATCTAAGTTATAAATACCTACGTTTGGATATGTAGATTTAAAGTAAATTTTAACCCAAAAAAGGCCACGCAGCTAAACTAATCAATTGAATATTAATCTAAAAAATCTAATAAGATATTAGATCAATTTACAACGCCTTCTAATGCCATCGATTCGCAACACTTTGCTGTCAGCGAAGGTTGCATAAGATTCTCAAATACACCGCATGGGCCCCGACACTATGTTGAATACTTAAATTTAAGTGTTTGAGAATGCAGGTGCTTACCCAATTTAGTCTTAAGTTAAGTTAACAACAACAACAAGCCTTTATCCCACTAAGTGGCTACATGAATCCTTCGCCTCCATCAGGTCCTATTATGTCAAATTCTCATTAATTTAAGTATACTAAGGTCATTTTATACATCTTAACCAAGTCTTTTAGTCTACCTCTACCTTTCTTAACATAAGAAATCTAATGCATCTACTCTCCAAACGTCATCTGACGACGCTTTATGTGGCCAAACTATCTAGACTCTCTAATCTTATCTACCACTGAGCTACTCCAACTTTTTTCCCAACATACTCATTTCATTTTATCTCTAAGAGTAAAGTCACTCATCCACCTAAGCATCCTCATCTCTCGTAACACTTATGCTTCTCTTTATTGGCCACAACATTAAGCACCATAAGTCATCAGTGTCTTACCACCATCTTATAAAATTTTCCTTAAGTTTAAGGAACTTTTCTATCACACAACAGCCGATGTATTCCTCCACTTCAACCATCCAACTTGAATTCTACTAATAACATCTCCATCTATTTCACCATCATTTTGAACAATAGAGCCTAAATATCTAAATCGCCACTCTTATTAATGACTTGTTCACCAAATGTCACAACACTACTAGAACTTCTACAACTAAAATTACACTCCATATATTTAGTTTTAGATCTACTTAAACGAAAACCTTTAGACTCTAATGTTGGCCTCCATAATTCAAGTTTCTCTTGACTCCTCTCTAGTCTTATCAACAAGAAGAATGCCATCACAAAAAAAGCATACACCAAGGTACATCTTCCGTAAATGCCTAGTAAGAACATCCATAACTAAAGCAAAAAAAGATAAGGGCTTAAAGTGATCCTCATGTAATCCAATTGAAATGGGAAAATATTTTGTCAATCCTCCTTGTGTTTGGACACAAGTAATGCTCTAGTATACATATCCTTAATGACTTAAATATAACCAATATTAACTCCTTTTTGTTCTATAACTCCAAAGAACATCTCTTGAAACTTTTATCATAAGCTTTCTAAATCAATAAATATCATATGTAAATCCTTCTTACTTTCTATACTTCTCCATCAAACCTCTTAACAAATGTATATCATCCATAGTATATCCCGCATGAAACCAAACCGATTGAGAAACTTTTGTATCACATCGTAACCTATGCTCATCTACTCTCTCCCACAATTTTAATGTATGACACATTAACTTAATTCCTCTATAATTTGCACACTCTTGTGCATCACCTTTATTCTTAAATATAGAACCAACAAACTTTTCTCCACTCATCCTAACATCTTTTAGTCTTAAAATAACATTAAAAGATTTGTAAGCCAAGAAATTCCTGATCTCCTAAACATTTTCACACTTCTATTGGAATATCATCGTCATACGCTTTTCCACATTTCATTTTCTTTAAAGCTTCTCTAACTTCGATTTACTAATAATGATGATAAAATAAAATTTCTATTTTTGTTTAGGTATTAAGGTTGCTAAAATCAATCGTACATTCAGATCCTTCATTGAAAAGTTTATCAAAATATCTCATCTACCTATTTTCAATATCCTTTCTACGAAAAGCACTTTATTATCTTCATCCTTAATACACCTCACTTGAACTAAGTCTTTACTTCTTTTTCTTTTGGCTTATATATACATCTTTCACCTTCTTCTTGGTATCTAATCTATTGTATAAATTACTAAAAGTTAATTTTTTGCATCATATATTGCTTTCTTAGAATATCTACAGGTCACTTTATATATTTTCCAATTCTCCAAGTTTTACATCTAAACCAAGTTTTATAATAATGTTTTTTATTTTTTATCTTTTCTTGCACACTCTCGGTCCTGGTTAACAAAACCTAAAAATATATTATAAAAGTTTCAAATCAGTAAAATATTTGAGAAACTAATTCTTTTAGGTGATAGTAGATATAATCCTTTGTTAGCAGTTAAGCAGAGTTGACATGATTTAAAGCTCTTAAATATATCCAAATTAATCAAATTAACTCAAATTAAAAATCAATATAATAAAACTATTTAAATGAAACTCAATCATTTAAAACTTAAATCAAAACCACTTTCAGCAATTATTTCTCTGGGATGATAAATTAAGAAAACTCTAGCTCACAAATGAGCTAATGTCAAATTAAGTATTCTTCTATGTTCACTCTCAATCAATCACTTGCGGTAAAATGGGTCTCGAATGGCATTAAAGAGATTAGATGAAGCGGTTGCATAGAGTCCTCCGATTTTGCTTTACCAAGCTCCATTATATTACTATAGAACTCGTGCTTAATCTTTCTGAATTGTGAATCATGTATACCGATAGAGAAAACAACAACCTCTCTGTAAGGTAGATTTAAGATTGCCTTAGATAAACATCACCCGCGCCTACAAGAATTACGACGTAATCCATATTGTTGATAAGGATCCTTCGATCATGGCCGCCAACTACCTCCTTAAGATAAATCGACATGATGACGGGAATCAGGACGGGACGCACATCATCGCCCCCCAACCATCCGTTTTAAATGATGAATTTCATAATCTAAATTCAAAACTCTATATGTTGAATATACGCCACGCAAGCGACTTAACGACTCATTTTAATCGAAAGTTTTCTCACTTATGAGATGAATAATTAACTAGCTGCACATATAGGAAAGGAACTAAAAGCTCACCAAAGGGGAGAAATCTCAGGTAGTGTCTTATCTACTATTCTATCTGCTTTCTGAAAATTACATCGACATTTTAAATCACACTCTCTTCAATACAAAATATTGTCGAGAGTTCGGTGACGATTGTAGTGTTTTTTTTATTTATTTGATTTTCTCTTTAATCTTCATTATCTTATTATTTCTGAATAAAAATAGGATTTAAATATGTTCTCTATGTAATGATATAGTTTTTGTTTTTATTGGTGTAAAAAAAAAGTGAAATTGCTGTATTGATTTGCAAAGATCTAAATTATATATAATGTTAATAAATCTGACATCGGTTAAGGCTTATATAAACATGTGTTTGACCCTCTTTTTAGCATAAGCTCTTATTATTAATTATCAATCTCAATAGAAAAAAATACTCTCGATCAAAGATATTAATTTGTTAAAAAATTAAATGCTTGTTTATTTAAGAAATAAATTTGGGGAAGATTTGTGACTCTTTCATATTTTTTTATTAATAATCATGAATTATATCATCTTAAGAATTTAGATGAAATTAAGGATGTGTTTTAGATAACTTTTTTGGATGTTTTAATTTTTAGAAAGTAGGTTTAATTTTTTTAGAAAATTTTGTGGTAAAAAGTTATTTTTGAGAATCAAAATTATAAATTTTGATGGCAGTCAGAAAGTTAATATTTAAATTTTTTAAAAAGAAAAATATTTATATTATTTATAATAGTTTAAAAAAAAGTTATTTTTCTTATAATTGTTATACAATCAGTTTTATAAAAAAATTATAGCTTTTTTAAATAGACCTTAAATATCAAGGGTGGTCATTTTTGTTTGTAGAGTGAGCTTTGTAAAGCTAAAAAAAAAGTAATACACAAGGAGGGTGTTTAATTTTTTTTTAATGTATGCTGTATGCACTTAATAAAATTTTTATTTTTTATGGACATATTTGTGGTTGAGTAAGAGAAGTATTAGGAGAGTTTAGTTAATGTGGCTTTTTGTTAGAGAGTATGGGAAAGAAAAGAATTGTTCTTGTTTCTAGAATTTTGAAAATTTGATGAAAAATAAATTATTTTAAAGAATTGCTCTTATCCAATTTTTTAAATTTAGATTTAATGCAAATATAATTAAACTATTACTGATAAAGATATACATGCATATTATGAGTGTATATATATATATATATATATATATATATATATGAAATTCAATTATATTTTTTGGGGTTCCATTTATATAATTATTCTTATTTTAAAAATATTTTATATTTCTAAATTATTATATAATGAGAAAAGTATTATATAAATATATCTTAAGAAATTGAAGGTTTTTAATATGTATATATATATATTCTCGATTTCCCGCCCCTGTTCGGGTTCTCTCTCTAAAGGGTATCTCACTCTTATTTCTCTCCATCCAATGGCAATAGGTCTCAAAAAAAGAACTGAGCAATCAAGTGAGGTTGTTGAGTTCCTCTTGTCATTATTGAGCTCCTGAGCCTCGATTTGAGCTTTTAGGATGGTGTTCAACTTCGAGCTCATTTAAAAAAATCTTGTTCTAGCTCGGCTCAAATTTGTTCACGAGTTCGATTCAGATTGAGCTTATCGAGCCTGTTAAAAAGCAGCTCGTTTAATGAAATAAATGAGCCTTAATTGAGTTTGTTCGTGAATAGCATGTTGAGAAATATAAATGATACTGTTTATGAATAAGTTCTAATAACGAATTTATTTATGAGATTTAAATGATATTAATCATGAACATAAATGAAAATTGAATGAATGAATAAGCTCTAATCCTAACCGAGAATCGCAGAAGATTCTCGACGGCGATCTTCTTCATTTTCTCCGAATCATCTTCGAAAGCAAAAAAGCAATTTATCTTCACGCTTCCGATTCCTTTTCTACCTCACGGTATCAATTTTTTTGGCATTGCTTTGATCATTATTGAGCTCAAGCTCGATTCGAGTTTTTAGGATGGTGTTCAAGCTCGAGCTCATTTAAAAAAAATCTCGTTCGAGCTCGGCTCGAGCTTGTTCGAGCTCGTGATTGAGCTTATCATGCTCAGTAACAAGTAGTCGTTAATGAATAAACAAGTCTTAATCGAGCTTATTCATGAAGTGAGAAATATAAATGATGACAATTGTTTAATCATGAGCTTTAAACGATAATCGTATTTAATATAAATGAATTGAACAAGTTGCTCGCTCGTTCAAGAATTGAGTATTTACAAAAGTGTTCAAGCTCGTTCGATTAGTTAACGAGCACTAATTGAGTCGAGTCACGAGTAGCTTGTTGAACGCTCGGTTCATTATTAGCTCTAGTTTTTGAAACTCTTTTGCTTGTTGCAGAAATTCATATTGATCTATTATATCTGAATTAAATTGTTAAACAACAAAAAAATGTGTCTATTTATAATATCTGAAGAAAAAATAATCTAAATATGAGTGACATTTACATAGTGCAATTGGTAGCTTTAGAAGTGTAGAATGAGCTTAGCTTGTATAATGTTTTAAAGTATGATATCGGAAAATTGTCGTGGTTCCTTTATTCACTTGCAAAACAATCACTGTGCATTTTTTAAAATCCATATACAGATAAGCTTTGGAGATTTATGCGATGCATTACAAACAGGCTAATTAACATTGCTTCTTTCCATGTGCTTATGCTTATGTAGGAAAAAAAGAACCTAAAACAGATCCAGATGCTCCTTCAACTAGCCATCAATATGTTTGTTCTGAAGATACCAGCTTTGGGGTGAGTTTGATTGTATAGAGTTCAAATAGAAGAATAATTTCTTCATTAAATTGGTCCGCCATTACTGCTCCTTGATTCAAGCTTCTCTGCTTTTATTTCTTATCCCTGTTTAGCTCCTAACAGATTATATGTGAACTTTTCAGGAGGAAGACAAAGTCAACATCAGAAAGAATCAATTGAAATCGTCAATGAGAATATTAATTCCCAAATGGGGGATAAGAGAGGATAACAAGAAAAGAGAAGTTCCTCTGCCTGCTTCCAGGTTGCTTTGAACTTTCTCTTTTCACCATTGCAGGGAGGATCATGTGGATAATATGAATTTTGGGGTAGAAACTTTAGTCATTGAGCAAAATGTAGATGTGAACAAAGCTTCTTCAAGCAGTGAGTATACATACATACTGTCCAGCAGTTCTGATGAACACATTTACGACAAACAATGTGATGGCAATATGGCTTACAGTATAAGTGGTTCTTCAGGTCCAAGCCAATCTGATGAGCTCAAAAACATTTTACAGATGAATCAACTGCATCAAAGCAATATTTTGAATGAACCTGAGGTCAGTTCTTTTGTACAGAAAGATACAAATGCCAAGGAACAGCAGGAAGATGTTATCTTATATCCATCAAAAGAATTTCCAGCTATGATGAAGCTATTTAATGGAAACACAGAGTTAATTCGAAATATTCTTGATGATCCAAGCTTTATTTTTGCTCATTATCTTCAAGCTAAACAAGCTTCCAATGCAAAGTTAACAAGGGGTTATTCATTCTAAGCACCATGGCAGCTAGAAAGGAAACTTGATGGGCAGTTTGGAATCAAGCAAAAAACATTCGAGAATGAATCACTTGTCAAACAGAGTGATAAGTTTCTTTCAGAAGATTTACCTACATATACTGATAAGATTGAAGAAGATGCTCCAAAGGAAGAAATGGTGGATGGTGATGAGGAAAGTACTCCAAAACATACAGAGTCAAATACTGGTTCTGCGATGGTAGCTCCATGGAGTACATTTCAAATTGTGAGGATTAATCCTCCCAAATCTAATCGATTTATGACCATGGAACATAACAAAAAAGAGCACCATCGCATCTTCATGGCGGAATTCTTCATAAAATCCCCTTTGGTAGAAAGGTGATGGAAGCCATGAAAAGAAGCAAGTCTGGTCGGAGGGATGGATCTAATATTAAAAAACCTGATGGAGAAGGCTCGATACATTCTAGTTGGAACAAGAATAACAAACATGTCAGTATCCAAAGATCTCAATCTCTTAATGACTCCTTGGACAAGTATTCTCATTTTATATGAATCTATAGCAAAAGAGAATTCAATGGACTTCCTAAAAGAATGAAGGTAAAATCCTTTGGAAGATTATTCTCTTCCAGACATCAAATATTGTCCTTCAAAAAAAAAAAATTATAGTGAAGCCCTTTTCATCTCCTAAGAATTTAACCACATATGAAGAAAATACTTGAAAAAGAAGAATCAAAGGAATCTACCACAGAAGTAAGTTCAAAATGGATGGTGATTGATTGTGAGAATATTCCACTGAGTAATGAAAAAGAACAAAGTGAATCTTGCCAAATACCGAAAAATTTGACTGAAGATGGTTTAACAAAAGAATACAGATCTATTACTCCGCAAGAAGAAAAGCTCCTGGATGAAGCATATGCAGTATCTGCTACAAGGTCACTTGCTCGAGGTGATATTTTTGTTGGATTTCTTGATTATGCTGTCTCTGAAGGTTAGTCTTACTGTTGTATAGCTGTCGAGTTTGATATGATGCAAAATATTCTATATATTAAACAGAACAACTCTGATATAAGATGTTTTAATTTGCTTTTTTCTTCTCGTCTGTATTGTTTCATATACTTTAGTAGCTTAATGATGTTTTAAACATAGTTCGTACAAACATTTAAATTGCATGACATTTATCTTTTTTCGGTCAAGACTCCTTTGCTATAAAACATGAAATCTAAATAGGTTGTTGTATAGATTTCAACTTTGCATGAAAATGTATATAATTGCAACATTCTGCGAGCAATTTCTCATCATTTTTTGTGGACCTAATCTTGACAGATTTAGAATACAAATATCCATCCGATCACTCTTATCTTCTTGATATCAGTGCTGCTGATGGACTTGAAAGTAATGAAAGAGATCTTGCAAAATCAAAATCGTCCCCAGATATTGATTGCTTTGATTCTTTACGTCTTCAAATTGACCAAAAGGAAGAAGCAAAATTCAATTTTGTTAGAGAGATACTGAAAAGATCTTGATATAGTAGCAGTGAGTTTCTTGGAGCTTGGCACTCCCTATCAACCAATGGGTCTCTTACTCTTTAACGAAGCAGAACATTTATCTTATGAACTTGACGTTTCAGAAGATGAACATGATATCTCACTGGAACATTAGCTTTTGTTTGATCTGATAAATGAAGCTTTGGTGGAAACAAACGAGAACTTTTTTGCTTCTTTCTTTCCCTAGCTTTCTCGCTTCAGTACCAACACTAGACCAATGCCTATGGGAAGCCATATTCTGGAAGATCTGAAAGATCAACCTCAGGTAGGCATAACTTTAGAAGATATTGTGTCTCGAAATTTTACAAAGAATGATGGGTGGATGAATATTCAATTTGATATTGAGGATGTTGTCTGTGACCTAGAAAGTCTATTACTGGATGATTTGTTAGATGATGCCGTACTTCAGCTTTCTCTCATGCTTGCTTCCAATCAAATCTCTTGCAGTCTGCTTTATGTGTCTGTACATCCCTGTCTTGACTAACAATTTAATTAACTTTCATCAAGTCTCTGATCTCTGCACAGTGAGTTATATCCTTGTATATAGGCAGTATTAATACATATAATTATACTGATAATCTGTGACACTCAGTTGTGTATGGACTTGAACTTTCATACTAAAGCTAATGATACCATGAGTTGTGGTAGATTGCATGGAATTCCACTTTTGTCTCAGATATATATTGTTTGTTATAATCAGCCTAGAATGCTGGGTGCAAACTCTTAATTTTAGTTGTAATTCTGCATCAAGTATTTCTCCCACTGGCAAGTGTGCCTAAAGAAGATCTCAAGGTGGGCAATTCCCCACTTTCAAATCCAAAATTTTGTTTGATGGATTGTAAAATCAACAAGTAATTATCAGTAAATAAGTAATTTTGTCACTTTAATAAATTCTTTTGCCCAATACTTAAGAAAAAAATAAAAATATTGAAAAAAAGTAATTGATGTAAGAAATTTATCCACTTTCATGAAAGTTGTTGATTCCTCCCCTGTCCACTTGTTGGAATGACTTTTTCTTATTGATGATCTGATTTTGTGAGGGGTGATAATTAGATTTGCGGTGGCACTATGAAGTATATCTATTGAAATGTTTTTTAATTTATACCCATGCAACAAACAAGTAAAATGAACCAATTAAATGATCACATACAAGTGTGTGTGCTCTGAAAATTTGCCACCGATCTCTCCATAATATTGAATTGAAGATAGTATGATTTATGCTATCGGTGTAATTTTGAAAAGGTAGATGAGATAGTTGATAAGATACTACCCAAATATTTCCCCCTCACTCAGTGAGGACTTTAGATCTGGTTCTAGGTTTCTTATAGGCGCAAGCCTCTATAGTTAATTATCTCTCAATAAGTGAGAGAGAATTTTGATTAGCTAGACTAAATGCTTAACGATAATAAAGAAGATATGAATTTTAAAATTTGAGATTATGAAATTCATCATTTCATTTAAACCGGATGGTTGGGGAATGATGACGCGTCTCATCTAGATCCCATGTCATCCCGCGATTCTCTAATTCTACTTAGTGGGAGAGAATAATTCAACCGACCGGGATCCATCAAAACATACGTTACGTTGCCCAGAAATTAGTGTGTTTGTAGAGAATCTTGTTTTACCTACTGACATAGGCGTTTGTCTATCACCATCCCTATTACAACTCACAAATATAGAGCAAAACGGTGTGATCGTAATATAATGAGCCTTATTGCCAAACCACCATCGGGACTCTAGAATCAGTAGATCACAAAATGACGAGCTATGACACGAGCCAAAAAGAGATTGACAAGAAACATAAATAAACACTCATTGACATCATCATTTATTATAGTTTCTTTACCCACGACAAACCTGAAGGTATAGATTGAGTTTGATTTAAGTTTTCAGATTGAATTTTGTTTAAGTATTTATAGTTTAGTGATTTGTTTGATTTCATATTTAGGTTGACATTTGATTTTGATTAATTCATTTTGAGCTTGCAAACACATTTTGATGGTAAATATCTCATCCGATTGAAATCTTCATTCAACATAGCCATTATCGGGATAGTTAATTGATTTGAATGTATTTAAGAGCTTTTAACTCATAGCTCCTAACCGTGAGGACGATGCATCATTTAATGATAATTTTTTCTCGATATTTCGATAAGTTGAAATTTTTGTAATAGATTTTAGGTTTGTTAATTGACACCCTAAAATTAAACTAAGAACCCAAGATCCTCGAGACACTTGAATCTAAGCATTCAACATAGTGTTGGGCTCATGCGGGTGTTTTTTAAGAATGCCTTAATTAACGCTTTCTATTCGCTTGTATGATGTGTCGCGAATTCGGTGGTGGATATTTCAATTTTATATTTGCAATTTCAAATATTGCGGCCTCATTTATATCTTTTTCAATTTAGCTTATTAAATGTAAGCCTTGTTGCTTAATTCACGCTTGAATTTTTTTTTTGAATCTCGACTATGCTTATATGGTCTTGTGATCTTGATTATAAATCTATTTAGATTTTCACTTAGATCATTCAAAGTGATATATTGTAAGAATTTCAGTTATTGACTATGAATCAAATTCTTTATATGTCTCACTTAAACTTTCACGACACTTCTCAACTTGTTTAGTATGAATTAAACCATAATTCATTTGTTAATCAAGCAGCTTTGCTATGTTTGTTATTGTTCACAGATATTTGGAATTATCAATGGTAAATGTCGATTATGTTAGTCGGTGAAATATCAAAATTCACCTTTGCTCACACTTGAGTTATCGAGTTTCACTTTCATTCTCCAAATTTGATTGTGTTCAATTGAAATTATTTTTAATTCACTTGGAATAAGTTATAATAACTTCAATGTTTACTGTGTGAGCCATTTAATTCTTGCTTGCAAGTGGATTATCAATCCTTTTTAATTATTTCAATATTGAATGTTCATTGAAAGGTTTCGTAGGCATTTGGTGAATTTCTAAAATCATTTCAATCTTGACTTAGGATTTCTAAGCCATTCAGTTTAATTAGTGAAATGAATAATTATATTTAAGCGATCACTAAATGTTATATTTGTGCTCGTTGAAAAGTTGTATGATTGTGTTTATAAGCAAACTATTAGACTCCCTATAAGCGCTTGTATTTATTTTATGCATTTGCAACTTCATATTTGTTATGCTCAAAATTTCGATTTAGGTCTTTTATTTAATTTCATTTAGATTATTTGATTTTCTATTTTTTCAATATGATCCTTGATTGTAATTTGATTGTAATTTAATTGAAATTGGCTTTAAGGGTTCTAGTTATACTTGGCAAAACACTATACTTTGGCAAAGGTTGGATCAGATTCTTTTAATACTCATTGGTTTACTCAATGGCCTATTACTTTGTTGATGATTTAAACATAACCTTGTCTGATCTTTCTTCTAGTTTCTATTAAAGATACTTCTAATAAATTACATAAATCCTCTTCTTTTAGATATCAGAACATCTGGATTCAATATATTGATTTTTTTTGATGTTGTGGCTAATAATTGGAAAGCCCCTTTACATCTTGATAATTCCATTATGGGGAATGGATAGATTTTGGTTTAAACTTAAAAGACTTATACAAAATTTGGGTTGGGAACAAACATTATTTTAAAACCTTTTGCTAATATTTTAAGATATGAAAAAATTGGTTTGTGATCTTGAAGTCTCTTTATGTCCGATCCTTCTAAGATTAAGGACTTGACCGAGGAAAAGAAAACTTGTTAACTTCCAAAATATGGAAGAGACTTTTTGTGGCCAAGTTTTACAGAGATTCTTAAAAGCTCATTTAAAAGACTTTCTCAAAAAGTTCAATATGGTTTATATGTTAAAAAGAGACTGTTTGAATAAAATAGCTTTTTTAAAATCTAGATTGAACAAGATTCATATTTTAGTTGGAAATGACAAAATGCCTTCATCTCTTGAGAAATATTCCTAAAAAATGAATTAGAAAGATGTTATTCAAAAAATATACGATCAATAATATATCGAAAAAAAAATTTTAATCAATCTCAAATTAATTTTTTTTTCTTCAATTTTTTTTTTAAATTAATATATGAACCACAATGTCTTCTAGCATATTTATTTTTCGTTACTATATATATATATATATATATATATATATATATATATATATATATATATATATATATATATATATATATATATATATATTTATGTAATTGTAGAATAAAGTTTAGTATATCTAACAAACATGTTATTGTTTAAACAAAATTTACCAAAAATAAACATAAATATATATTAATTACAAACAATACTATTATCTTCAAATAGCAAATTCTTATCATAAATTTTAAATATGATCTAGACAATATGATATATATATTTTTTAAAAAAGTATTACACCATTCAAATTTTAAATTTATTTATGTCAGTACTTACATATAAATATCATAATATTTAATTAGTTTGTAGAAAGTGTATTAAATATCATAATTATTTGGAAATTTCTACATAAATTAAGATTTCATAATTATAAACTATTTAAACATACTTTAAATAATAGCAATCATTGTCATGCAAAATTTTTTATTATGAAATTGATAAATTATAATTTTATAATCATATTAAACCTCTTAAAATCTATTATAATAAATCATTCACAATCTTGAATAAATAATTAATATATGTACCAACTTATGCAAATATTAATTTCCAAAATAGCCTCAAAAAATAATAACGAAAACCCCAAAAAATTTACTCTTAAGTGAATGGACCAAAATTTTTTTTTAACTAACTACTTAATTAAGCAAAAAAAGAACCGAACGCATATTAATTGTGATGATTTTGTAATATTAATGAATCAACTATATTTCAAACTCTACTACTATGAATGAATTTTACATAACACATAGAATACTTCTCTTACACTATTTATCAAATTGATACTTTTGCTTGGTTTAGAAAACCCTCCAACTAATAAAAAAAATAAAATAAAAAACTAAGGAAAAAAAGTATTCCCAACGCCGCCTCTCGATCCACCTACACGATTCCAAGTCCCCGCAAATAATACCTACAAAATTCAAAAATATTTATATGCACAAGTTAATTCACATATGAATGAACACAACACTAATAAGACGCATTAACAACAATTGACATCACCGAACTAATATATCACCAATATCCAGATCATAATGTACATAATTCCACCATTAATTGTCAGAAACCTGAAATTTATCAAACAACATTCAATTACAAGTATTCTTTATTACTCAATTTAAAAGGCCTAAGCTCATCATGTAACAAAAATATTATCAAATACAAGCCAATGAATATCGCCTTACCGATTTGCGGCATAATCAAGTGCAAATATTATCTCAAGTTCACCATCTCTTCAAGACTGGACCATCGCCTACTTCAACATCACTATTACTTGTTGAACATTCACTAAAATGTACCGCTTCTATACTATCTGATTCGATGAATAAAAAATTCATCAACATCACATTTCTAACTCGGATCAATATGTGAATGATGTCTTCTAATGAAATTATGTATCAGTTTGAAGCCACAACTATAAGCCGTTGTTTTGAAAATATAATTTGGCATATCTCTAAAATTCCCATTTCTTTTCCATACACCAAATGTATAACACTTCTAATGATGAATGTGCTCTATTGAATATCTCACGATGACGTGTACCAAATAAAATCTGGTAAGTGATACTTGTTTCTGATATGGTTTTAAGAAACTCCTTGAAAAAACCAACATCTACTAAATAATATTTGCCTAGTGAACAGAGAAACATATTAGTTCTGGATGGTGTAAAATAAAAAGACAAAAGTCATTAATATGCAAAAGAAGAGTGGGCTGGGAAATTGCATCTAGATCTTTGACTGCACGATGAAATATACGAGCATCATGCGCAGAGCCCTCCCATCCCGATGCCACAAAAGTGAAACACATATTGAAATCACATACAACCATAATATTCGGTGAATGATGTCTTCCTATAAATGCAACTTGTTCTTCAACAGAATGCGGGCATCAACATGAGTGCCATCACCCCAATACAATTCTTAAAATATGGCATATATACATCATTTCAATATGTGATGGGATTTCAAACAAACAATTTATCGATGGGATAATTATATCCATTCCTAACATAACTAATGATGAAGGCCACGAAAAATATCTACCGATTGTCTCGGAGTGTTGAAAGCGTTTCTCTAATAGACTCATATGTGCTAAAATATATAAACTTATATAAGAATTTCTCTAGTTGTTGTTCTAATGGAACCTCCAACCCATAAGATGTTTCAAGTAACCTTAACAAGTCCTTAAAAATTTCGACATTCTAAACATATCGGATTGGATGACCATGTAATAATTCTAATACCCACTTATCACCTGTATGCCCTGATGTCATGCATGGTTTCGTATAGGTTATAATCATGGATCAAACAACTTGATGATGTCAAAATATTACAAAATTGCGATATACTGCTCAATAATCGTTTCACCATAATTGTCATAGTCATCTTCAATCATATTTTTCCTTCATCGGACATTTCTGCTAACTGCAATAAGAATTATGAGAAGCATAACCCATGTGTTTAATGACTTGAAAGTACAAGATCTCATCATGGAATACTAATTCATGTAATGATAGCCATACCACCTGAATTTGAGCACCCTTGATATTTTTGTCGCCAGCCTACTATGCTCACGCAAAGCCCCAATCTAAAATGTTATATAATGAATTACATATGTAAACGGAAATTTATTTTACCACTACTAATAATGTAGTGTATGTAGAGTTTATGTAGGTGATGATGCAACTTAAATAAATGAAAACGGGCTTCATATTCTAAAAAAATGTTTCAAATTAACATATAGTTAGTAAATGTAACTTCAAGTACCAAACATTCAAGCCGTGAATGAAACACATAATATATTTAAAAAGAATAACAAAACATAAATTCAACAAAACCAAAATAAGTAAATGGAAATTTATTATCACAATATCGTTGAAAAGAATGTTGAGGAAGGAAATAATAAAGCGTAATGCATTCCATATGAAACTACGACAAATACTTGATCTTACTGAGGATGAAACTCATTTCCATATGAAGCGTAATGCATTCTTGTATCATCTTGGTGTTCGCACCATGCCTAAAAGCCTCCACTATTTATCAATGAGATTGACGGAATATTTTAGAGCCTCCACAATATGGAGTCTCTTGGTTATAAGTTAGATGCCCCAACATTACAGATTATGTTGTATTTTCGAGACCTACTAGCAAGACTTTTACCATCAATTCAACTATCATGAGTTCCAAGGATAAATATGGTTTTCATTTGATAGCGATAGACGAATTTCTATGCCATGAAGCTTTGGTTACTAGAAATTCTTATAATAGCGATCATCCATGTCAAATCTAGATGTAAATGGCTATTAATTCTTAATCCTCATCCTCTAGCCTACCATCCAGTCAAGCTAGAAACAACTTTTCTAAGCTTTATCTTTCACAAAATCGAACATGAATGTCATGAATCTCAACTCCAAGGAAATGGCTGCCTCCAACAATGGAGTGTATTACCCCAGATTTGGAAACTAGGGTTTTACCTTCTGTTATTACAGAATCAAGTTTTGATTGAGTTAGAAATCACTTCCCATAAAATAAAGCAAGCAGAGAAAAAAAATTATTTTTTTGTCCTTAAAATTCATAAACTTCAATTCAACATTTAAAAGTAAAGAAAGTTTATATTTTACCAGTATTTCTTTCAGTTGCTCTCCAAATGATATTACAATTCTGAAGCAAAGAATATGTAGGTTGTAGGAGCAATTCTATCAAGCATAAGGATAAAAATGAGATAAACAGAGAAAAATAGCTTAAAATATAAGATTTTTAAGACCTCAAAGACATGAAAACTAAAAGATAAAACCTGAATGAGATTCCAACAATACCTAACGCGAAGGAATCCTCCAATCCAGTCAGCACAAAAATCTTCCTTTTAGGTCATTTCTGATTCTCGAAAAGGCACAAATGTTTCCTCCATGCTTCCTTCTCTCATCAAAACACTCAAAGATTGATTAAAAAAAAATATCACATCTGCTCTTTGTTCCAACTATGCAAATGCAAATGCCCTATGCTCTTAATAACATCAAAAGAACCAAACTTTCTCTAAAAGTTGGGATTTTGAAGAGAGATCACAAGCAGAAACATAAATCTTTCACGAAGAGAAATCATCACCAAAGGAGCAATGAAACAAAATCTAAAATGAGCAAGTGAAACAGATCATGAAGCTAAGAGCAAGAGCTTTTGTTTGCATTGAAGCTTCCAAGGCTAGGAGATTGGGGGATGCTCAACGTTAGAGGAGAGTAGAGAGGGGATATATATATATATATATATATATATATATATATATATATATATATATATATATATATATATATATATATATATATATATATATATATATATATATATATATATATATATATATAAAACATGTAAATGGAACTATATTAATTCAATAATCATGCTAGCCAAATATCTAAGTTCAACTACTACATTAGTCCTCGCAAGATTGTCTAATAAAAAAAAATTCCTTGTACATGAAACGACATTAAGTTCTCCTGGACATGACAAGAAAAGTAATTGTCTAATACATTACATTAACAAAACATTAGTAACCTATATCACATGGACTTAAATAGAACTTAAAGTCCGAAGGAACATTTAACATTTAACTTATTGAGAACTTCAAGAAACGCCTCCTTAACCACCAAACTTTTCGATCTGTATATACTCATAAAAGTTTCCCACGCTTTTATCTTGTAAAAATCAAAAAATAGAACTCCTCATCGTCAAATATATCCGAATTTGTGCAACTTCATGTAATGCCTCTGAATTGTAAAGGTTTTACGATCTGCATTTATAGAAGAATCGCCGATAGATTTTGCAATTACTACCTCATTAATATGGTTTAATAGAAGTTGCCTTCCACCGGACTTACAACTTTAGTTTTCCGCTTTCTACTGTGATTGGAATGGATGTTTGAGATTTTTGAGATGGAGCCAAATTTTCACCACATAATTTTCATAATTTGGTTCATCTTCTTGATTCTCGCCATCAGATGTGTCTAAATCTGCATTTGTTAATTCTGGTAATACTCTCAATTAGGAACCCAAACATCACAATATGACCAAACATCCTAACCTTTTCTTCCGATCGGGGCTAGGCCATTTTGTCTAAACTTCGGCAAGTATTACCTACATTATATCAATTTACAATGTTAAGTAATTATATGTATTTCAAATTTAATGCTAAAGTTGTGCACTAAGTTAACTGAATTGTATTTTTCATTCCACCATTCATTGAAGCATCAACTATTTTTTTGATAGATCCCATCCAATTCCTGCTTTCACCAATAGTAGCTCTTTCCACAACTTCCACTCCTTTTAAATGATCCCATTTATTTTAAGTTGTGTACGATCATATGTTCTCCTATGCTCATTAAAATTGTTCATAATATTTTTCCAAACCATCTTTTGAAGTTGGCTCACTTCTATTTCTTTTTAAGTCACGTAAGAGTAAAGTAGTACTAACTCCCAAATTGCTGCACCACCTTCTTTTCGCTTTCCCATCTAATTAATAACAATAACAAGACATTAATTAAAAGAAAACCTCCGTAGGTGATGAGACTATAAATCGCATTTCCATCATATCATATTATGTTATTTCCGATAGTGATTACACAATTGTAGGTCCAATTACTATTTGAATTGAGTTCAATACTTACGTAATTCAAAATCAATCTAAAATTAACAAAGTACTACTCAAGTTCAAGTTAAAATTAACAAACTACTATTCAAAATAAACCAAAAAAAGTAAATAGAGGTTCCAAATTACATGAAATCTAGAATTCCTTCCATGTAATGGTGCAAACAAATATGCAAGCGGTGTATTGATTTCTAATAAATACTCCTTGCAAAAAAAAAATCAAGGGATGACAGAGCATCAAGGAACGAAGCAATCATGAATTTCGAGCACAAGTTGGAAATATTATTAGAAAGGTGTTCGCTTAAAACTCTTGAAGAATTGCTACATTTTTTGCTAGAATTATTTACCAAGGACCCATTAAATTTCATGCGTTGTAATATGAACTCAAATCGATAATTATCTTTGTTTCATACCTTGAAACATTTTCTAATGATACAAATTGTAAACGAACCGCATCCAAATCTAATACAAACTGATGAATTATTGAAATCAAAGATTTACGATGTGATTGAAACCAAAACAGAAACCAATTTTTAAATTTTTTATCTAAATTACTGCTGCATGGATAAATATTAGGTATACAAGGTAAAATGTTATTGCACCGCAAGCAATTAAAAGTTGCTAAATAAGGATCTTATTCAAATATTTTCTTGAACCATAAACCAAGTTGTATTAAAGATACAAATGAAAATGCTTAGAGTATTTTACAGATTTATTGAGATTGTTTTGTCAGATTCCGATTTGTTAGCAAGATTTCGAGTGACTTTATCTTCATGCAATAAATCTCCCTAAGATGCCTTAGGTTTTAATTTAGTATGCTTAAGCATTCATTTCCACATTCTTGTAGTTTAGTGTTATTTACATTTGAATTTGATTAAGGGTATATTTACTTTTCCCTTTATTATTTCTGATGTCACTCTGAAGCTTTTTGGGGTCAATTATCTATGCATGAACTATTTGATAAGAGTAATTTTTTTTTTCTACTAATATGTTGACTTTAATGCCCCTTCTTCATGCACCATTCTGCTCAATTTGTGGCATGTTTATATCTACATTATCCTTTACTACATGGACATTCATACCGTCCAGGAGAGAACACTAAATTACGAAAAAAAAGCTCAACTCCATAGGATTTAAGTCAATGTAAACAAATTCACCACTTGGATCACTCTACACCCTTGCTTTTCAGCTCTGTAGCTCTTTTGCTATAACTGAGGAGAGCTTGTCACCACCTTCTCTCCTTGTTATTCTCCCTTCAAGCGGCACTTTATCCTCCCATTGTGGACGCAGACCAATCAAACCATATTAAATTTAATTTCTTCGTGTTCTTTTATACCTACTGCTGCTTCCATTAACCCTTATCTTGCAGAAAAACTCTCTTCAGTAATGGCTTAAACCCACTGGAAGACTTCGTTTGGAACTGATTCACTATTCCCCAAACCCAATTCCACAAGAATGGTCATAAGCATGTATTTTAATCTATTACACTCTCAACGTAATATTCAAATGTTTATGCATTGTGAGAATTCAATGATTTGAAAAATAAATAAAAATCTTCTTTTGTCTAATCGATCTTCTTGCATCCACAATATTTCGAGCAAAACTCTATCTATTTCTCAAGAAAACCAAACAGTTTATCAAGATTTACGGGATTTAATAATCAACGCTCAAATAATTTATAAAATTTAATACCTTCGGAATTTATTAAATCCAAACCCAATAACAAATTCTCGCATTAGGAAATTTATCAAGAGCATACTACTGGATAGGGTAAAGAATAGAGGAACTAACGGGAAAGCAGAGCCGCTTCTGGATTTTGCTGGGTGATGCTCGGTGTCTAATGCTTGAGGCAATGTCAATCTGACGAGAGAAGAGCGGATGAGGACAGACGGAGTAGTTGCGTGATAAGGGATCGTGCTGAGTGAGAGAAGGGGCAATGACATTTACTTTTCCAAACGCGATACGGGAAAAGCCGCTCATTTCGCTGAAATCGGGTAAAACGGTTTTCATAAAATGCCGTTTAGAAAAGCGCACTATTCAAGCGGGTATCAAAATAAAAAATACGCCTCTAAGCAAAACGCAAAAAAAGTTTAGCCAAAGTTTCTTACTAAAAAGCTAGTAAGCATATTACGGATGGTGATAGGAATACTAGGTATTTCCATGCTTTAGTTAATAAAAAGAGAGCTTTAAATAATACTTAACAAATTAAAGATGACAATGGTGTTTGGATTACAGAGAATAATGATATGAAGGAATCGGTTATTAATTATTTTAGAAATATGCTTAATAAGAGTTGCTCTTATGAAGCTATTTCTAAATTGCATTTGATTCCTTGTATTATTACTAAGGATCACATTGCAGGTAACAATAAAATTACAGTCATTCCTATAATGGGCATGGGTCGTGTGGGGAAGACAACGCTAGCCCAACTCATCTATAATAATTCTAAAATTCGTCACCATTTTGATATTGGAGCATGGATCTATGTTTCGGAGGACTTCGATCTTGTGGGATTAACCAAAAAGATATATCGATCCATAACTATGGAATCAATTCAGGAGGATGTTGGATTCGATCAACTTCAAGATTTCATAAAGAAAGAACTGGTGAAATTTAAAAGGAGATTTTTGGTGTAAGATGATGTGTGGAATGAGGAACAACTTCTATGGGATGACTTCAAAGTCCCCTTTCTCGATGCCGGCATTGTGAATATCTTGAAGATGACTCGGAGTAAAAGGATTGCAGATGTCATGAGGACTACTGAATCTAGTCTACCACTTTCTTAGCAGGCATGTCGCTCTTCGTTCTATATTTTATTATTGCTCGAATATAATCGATGATTTTCAGCTTTCAGTTCCTATACGTTTGAGGACATTGCATATTAGTTTCGAGAATTGCGATTCAACCATGTTGAAGTTTCTTGGTTCGATCTCCTCATTGAAGCATTTGCACTATCTTTATTTGGGCATTAAATTTTATGGTCATAATCATCTTGAAGAATGTCATTGGGCAAGCTTATTCAATTTGTTGCTCAACATTTATAACTTGTAAGTATTGATTTGTCTTATTGTACATTCAAAGAGTTTGCTGGAAGCATTAACAAGCTCATCAACCTAAGACATTTGATTCAACCACGTTCTTCTTTGCCGTGTGGGATAAGCAAGTTAACTGATTTCCAAACTTTAAAATGTGTAGTAAAGGATGGTGGACTAAGTGTGATTGAAGGCTTAGCAAGTCTCACAGGGAGCTGTTGTATCAACAATTTATGAAATGCTACTAAATGTTGAGGATGTCAAGAAGGCAAATATTAATAAGAAAAGGCACATGAGACTTTGCTTAAATTGGTCTATTTATGATCTTACAGACCTATTTCATGTTGACATAAGTTTTGAAGGCGTAACATATCAAAAGAACCCAAGGTAGAGGTCATACTTGAGGCATTTCCCTCTCACTCAAAAAAATTAGAGTTATATGATTACCCTGGAATCCAGTTCCCATTGTGGCTTGGCAATCCATCCTACTCGAAGTTACGCCATATAATGCTTTATAGATGTAATGAATGGGATGGATTATGTGGAGTGCTGGATAGAATTCTCCCATATCTTCAAAGCATTTTCATCCGTCATTGTGCTAAATTAAAAAAAAAATAAAACTAGTGCAATCATCCTCACTTAGGAGTTTGATTGTCTATGCCGTGAACTATCAACATTGCATGGGATCTTTGTGCATGCTTAAAGAGTTAGACATATATAAGTGTAGACAATAACAACCGGTTTGGGACCTCCGTTCCCTTGAGAGGTTGAGCCTAATCAATTGCTTTAAACTTCAACTCTCTGATGAACAGTTTTCAATCTGAGTTGTCATCATAATTTATTGATTGCCCTTGATTAACATAATGGTGCTAGAGATATGGATTTGAATTTTATGACTCCTCAAATTATTTTCCTTATTGTACTAATCATGTCTTCTATTAGATGATAATAAAAGGGAGGGAATTAGGAAAAAAATTGAGATAATAATGGTTGTTGATTTGAAATCAAAGCACAAATTGCATGAATTTTTTTTTTTACATATCTTGAATCCATGCACTTCATCTATTTATAAATCCATGAGTTTTTTCCCATCATTTTAAAAAAGTTATCTCTTTAGTTGCATCTCTGTATCAGATAATATTTAAGATCGAGGAGTTGAATATACGACACAACAATGATTTTGAATTCTATCATGACTCAGGCGACCTCGTCTCCTTAAAAGTTTTACAGATGTTGGAGTATTATCTAAGGGATTTCCCTGGAGATAATTGAATTCCATGCAGTATGGATACCTTGTATATTATATCATGTCTACAACTGAGGTTCTTTCCTCTGTACCAAAATCTTTTCGCATTGAGGCTGTTGAAAATATGGGACCGCAAGGTACTCAAATATCTACCAGGACTACAGATGATGGAATCCCTCAAAAATTTGAGATTATAATGTCCTTAATTCACTTCTACCAGTCTAAAGATTGCCATCCAAGCTTAAATATTTGCTAATAAGAAATTTCTCCAAGATCATGTGCTTGCCTGGGCTACAAGAACTCTTTCTCAGACATTTAAAGTTATACGAGTGTCATGAACTCATGCTCCTACCTCTGGAACAGCTTCCCTTCATGCATCAGGTTCGATTAGAGATTATTAATTGTCCAAAGCTCGGAGAGTTATGTTGAAGATATAACCTAAGCTACAACAATGTGGTGAGAAAGTTATCATGAGAAAGTTCTGGGCTACTTACTGGTCCACTCAATATATAGTCTGGTTTCTTAAATTGTCAAAATATTACTACTAATCCATTTTATTTTGAACCAGGATTCCCACAAAATGCTATTTGCTAGGAGCAGTCAGTAGATCAACTGATGGATTGAGGAAGCATCTCTTCACTTTGAAAACTTATGTGTTTGGGACTATGATGAAGCTATTCTTGAAATAGAAAAATGGCCTGTTTTTCAACTTTAGTGCTTCTACATTTGCTCTTGTGTCCATTTAAAGTCTATCAAATTTGGCTACGACTTCATAAGAACTTAAGCAACTGAGGATATGGAATTGCTCCCATCTCGGAGGGCTTTTGGGACTACTATATGGCCTCATTTCTCTACACATATATATAATGAATTTTCGCACCCCATTGTCGAAAATCTGAGCATGCCCGCAAGTACAGAAACTGTGCCAAGAACATCATGTTGCATATTTTCATTAAAGCCTTTTATCTTTCCTAACAACATCTGACTATGCTACAAAAGGCCAGATAGTTGAGTCAAAGAAGAAATTTTTTGTCTCATTGTTTCTTTATGACCTCTCGCAGGACTAAGCAAAAGCAAACGAGAAGTTGAATTTGCCATTCTCCATAAGTCTTATTGGCGTCAGAAGCACAACTTGATGATTACGGAACTGTGGAGCTTAGCGAATTTGCCATTCTCCGTATATATATTCTAACAGTTCCTTCTAAGTATTTTGATAAACTATCATTATAGGAGTATACTTTGAAACACTAGCGATTGCATTCACTACTTGAGTTTATGCTGTAATTTCATTTTAATTTCTATGGTGACGTTTTGATAAATATATGTTTAAATATTTATGTATCATTGCATGCCAATATTTAATTTCTTGAAAGAAAGGTAAATTTTAATGGGTTTATTATTATGCTCTAAATATTTTTTTCTTATATATTACTATTATTATTTTTAATGATAAGAAAAAAATTATAAAGTAAAAAATAAATTCTAAAATTTAAGAGTATTTAATTTATGCCTAATTTTAATTAATTTTGCTTCTTGTAAGTTGAATTGGATTGTAGTATAGTATTTCTATGTGTTGACTAAAAGTCAACCCTCAAAAGGAAATTTAATTTTTTTTTAGAATTTTTATCAAATGTATAAAAATAAAAGATTTAAATTAAAATAAATTTATTTAATTTTATGCCTCAAAATTTTAATTTAAAATTATATTTAAAATATTTATTACTAAAATATCTCAAAATTAAATATTATATATTAAGTTTATTCACCTTCATAATTTTATCCTCATTTATGCCTATGATAATAATTTATTTATTTTAATTAATTTTGATTTATTTGTTAAGAGGAGTAAGAGAGAAGAAGAAAATATATTCTATTAATAAAATAAATTACCTTAATTCACAAACTTTTTAAATTTCCTCTCTCAAATGGTTATATGATTAAATATTTCAAAAATAAATGATTAAGGCCTCTTCCTTGGTCATTTGTTTAAGTATCTCCATAGGGGTCAATTAATTCATGATTTAATTAAGAATTGATTAAGCAATTAAGGGTGAAATAAAATCAAATTAAAATAATAATTCTTTCTAATAATCTAAATTAAATTCATGGGTTTCTTTATGTGTTCAACATAAACATCCTTAAAATTATTAACTCATGAGTGTGAGAAAATCACATGAGTACTTAATTAGATCCTTCTTTAATTTAATTAATACTTAATTATGAGCCTCATTGCATTAGGGCCTTAGGAGCATTGCAATTTTTAATTCCTCATAAACATATCAATGGAGGCTCATGATTAAGTGATTAATTGAATTGAAGAGACTTAGGAAAGGAAAAAATTAAATCATTTATTTAATGATTTGAACTTAAACAATCCATAAAAGCTACTTAATTATATTTCCTTAAATATATTAAGTTACTAATAAAACAACAAATATCATATCTCCTCTTTAAGTTCAATAATTCAAATCTAAATCAAATTTCATAACAACTTTGGTTTATCTTAAATGGTTTTATTTAATGTAATTGTCCTTAGGAATTAATGTAATTGAATGGATTTTATGAAAGTGTTTAATCATTCCTTTTCAATTATTATAAACTTTGTATGCCATTTGTATTATGTATTCATACTTTCAAATTAAATAATCAAATGAATATAATTATGTATGTAAATTTACATGTGTTGAATTAATCTTATTATATGGAGTGGCTATTATCACTAATAAATTTTAAATTATTTTCAAAATTATAAACCAATGATAAGAATTTGAATTGATGTTGGCTATGAATGAATATGTGATTTATATATGCTTATAGCTTAGACATGTTAAAATATTGTTTATCTTTTTGATTCATGTGTATATTTATATGTGCTTGAATGTTAATAAGTATATAATTTGGACATCTCGAGATTCTTTAAGATATAAGTATACCTCACTCGGTTAATAATAGCATGTACTTACTTAATTCTATTGACATATGTACATGTACTAGAATTTAGATAGAACTTTAATTTATATGAATAAATAGCTCACTAATACATAACCTTTTGCATGATTTTCATTCTCATGTTTATATATATTGAGTGCCCTAGATTAATGGAATGGTGTCAATTATATGGATTTGAATTTATTCTAGTTTACCTCAAATCATCTGCTTTTCTTGTGATTATTATTTTTCTATCACATGATAATAAAAAAAGAGGGGAAAAGAAAAGAAAAAAAGAAATAAGAATGGTAGTTGATTTTAAATCAAAGCATAAATTGCTTTCTTTTTTAAGTTTTGTGCATTCATGCACATCATCTGTTTATAAATCCATTCTTTTTATTTCCTTCCATTTAAACATGCAACTTTTTGGCTCCTTCACTACAACAAAGAGTATTTAAGAATGAGGAGTTTATTATATGACACAACAATGATTTTGAATTCTATCATGAGTCGGGGACGCCTCCTTAAAAGCTTTACATATATGCAATTATTACTAAAAGGTTTTAAGAAGAATAGATTCCATGTGGTCGAGTACCTTGTTTCTTAGATCATGTCGCTTGAGGTTTTTTCCTTCATAATAATATTTGTTTGCTCTAAAGCAGTTGAAAACAAGGAATTATGACTCTCATCTATCGGGACTAGATGATGGAATCCTCGAAAAGTTGGAGATTATAAAGTGCCCTCAATTCATATTGTCACCAATCCAAAGATTTCCATCCAAGCTTCGATACTTGCTAATGAGCAATTGCACAAGGCTCATGTGGTTGCATGGTCTACAACAACTCCTCTCCCTCAGAGACCTAAAGCTATATGAGTGTCGTGAACTTATGCTCGTCATTGGAGCAATTTCCCTTCATGCATCAAGTTCGATTAGAGATTATTATTATCTGAAGCTCAAAGAGTGGTTTCAAGATATAAACTAAGCTATAACAATGAGGTATATATATATATATATATATATATATATATATATATATATATAGTTTAATCAAAATATTATAGTTGATTCATTTTAATTGAACCAAGAGCCCTCTTAAAGCTATTTAGAGCCTCACACACACATATCTCGCTAATCGGAGCAAAATAAAAAGCGGAATCAAAAAGATGACTCATAATAATGATCAACTTAATCCCTAGAACACATTAAATGCAATCAAAATTGTTCAAGTCCCGAAAAAACTTTACATGAGATTGATGACACATGCAAGTTTAATTTATGATTTTACGGGAGATAGATGATAAAATCATTTTACTAATATTTTGTAAATTAACTCAATTTTTTGAATAAAAATAAAACCTAAAATTGGTTTCATTCATAAATTTATATATGTCAAATCATTATTGTTTAAAAAACTATTATTTTCATATATATATATATAACAACACTTAACTCTATTAAAAAAAAACTCAATATATGGCCTCTTGCAGGACTAAGTAAAAAGCAAATGAGATGTCGAATCTGACATCCTCGATAAACTTGAGCTTCTGCATATGTCTCACCTGAAATCATCTTATTGGCATTTAAAGTACTTTGTTGACATGTAACTGTGGAGCTTATAATTCACCGTCATATTTATCATTATTATTATTATCTTTTGTAGAAATAATGAATTTACTTATAACATATATATATATATATATATATATATATATATATATATATATATATATATATATATATATATATATATATATATATATATATATGCATCTATATATATGATCATCTATATGTATGAGCATTATTCAACTCACATGCCATGTAAATTAAATGTTAACGTTAAAAGTATATTAAATAAGTATTTTAAGTAACTAGTCTCTTCACTTTTTATTTTAAATATGTGCATCAAAATTTTAATAACATCTTAATATTAAATTTTTTTGCACTATTTTATTTTATTTATTTCTTATTTTTTTATAAAATATATATTTTATTTTATTACAAAAAAATAGTTTAAGATATTTAATAAATCTAATTATTTTTAATGAACAATTCAAATGAGTTTATATTTGTATTAATTTATTACATATTTATTTAAGTTGTGTAATTATTTTAGAATATTTAAATTTTTTTTAAGGTATAGCAATATAACTTTGCATTTAATGATTATATGCATCTTATTTTCATAATAATATCATGTGATGCGACTTTAAAGACTTCAAGGAGAGATAGCTTAATGGGTTTATTTTTATTCATTCAAGTAAAGTTATGAGTAAATCTATTATTATTATTATTATTATTATTATTATTATTATTTTAATGATGAGAAAAATTCAATAATTCAAATAGTTTTATTTAATGTGGTTGTCTTTAGGAATTAATGTAATTGAATGGATTATGTGAAAGTGTTTAATCATTCCTTTTCAATTATTATAAATTTTGTATGTCATTTGTATCATGTATTCATACTTTCAAATTAAATAATCAAATGAATATAATTACATATGTAAATTTACATATGTTGAATTAATCTTATTATATGGAGTGACTATTATCACTAATAAATTTTAAATTATTTTCAAAATTATAAACCAATGATAAGAATTTGAATTGATGTTGGCTATGAATATTACATGTGATTTACATATGCTTATAGCTTAGACATGTTAAAGTATTATTTTATCTTTTTGATTCATGTGTATGTTTATATGTGCTTGAATGTTAGTAAGTATATAATTTGGACATCTCGAGATTACAATAAGGAGGTAGAATACCTACTTTCCGGTTAATAATAGTACTTACTTAATTCTATTGACATATGTACATGTACTAGAATTTAGATAGAACTTTAATTATATGAATAAATAGCTCACTAATACACAACCTTTTGCATGATTTTCATTCTCATGTTTATGTAGATTGAGTGCCCTAGATTAATGGAATGGTGTCAATTATATGGATTTGAATTTATTCTAGTTTACCTCAAATCATCTGCTTTTCTTGTGATTATTATTTTTCTATCACATGATAATAAAAAAAAGAGGGGAAAAGAAAAGAAATAAAGAAATAAGAATGGTAGTTGATTTTAAATCAAAGCATAAATTGCTTTCTTTTTTAAGTTTTGTGCATTCATGCACATCATCTTTATAAATCCATTCTTTTATTTCCTTCCATTTAAACATGCAACTTTTTGGCTCCTTCACTACAACAAAGAGTATTTAAGAATGAGGAGTTTATTATATGACACAACAATGATTTTGAATTCTATCATGAGTCAGGGGACGTCTCCTTAAAAGCTTTACATATATGCAATTATTACTAAAAGGCTTTTCGAAGAAGAATAGATTCCATGTGGTGTACCATGTTTCTTAGATCATGAGGTTGAGGTTTTTTCCTTCATAATAATTTTTGTTTGCTCTAAAGCAGTTGAAAACAAGGAATTGTGAGGCTCTCAAGTATCTATCGGGACTATAGATGATGGAATCCCTCGAAAAGTTGGAGATTATAAAGTGCCCTCAATTCATATTGTCACCAATCCAAAGATTTCCATCCAACCTTCGATACTTGCTAATGAGCAATTGCACAAGGCTCATGTGGTTGCATGGTCTACAACAACTCTCCTCAGACCTAAATCTATATGAGTGTGTGAACTTATGCTCGTCATTGGAGCAATTTCCTTCATGCATCAAGTTGATTAGAGATTATTATTATCCAAGCTCAAAGAGTGGTTTCAAGATATAAACTAAGCTAACAATGAGGTGAGAAAGTTATCAATATACTACTTTAGGTCCACTCATATATATATATATATATATATATATATATATATATATATATATTGGTTTCTTAATTTGTCAAAATATTATAGTTGATCCATTTTAATTCAACCAAGAGCCCTCCAAAGCTATTTGCTAGGAGCATGTTAACCCTCACACATATCAGAGCAAAATAAATAGCGGAATCAACAAAAGATGACTCATAATAATGATCAACTTAATCCCTAGAACACATTAAATGCAATCAAAATTGTTCAAGTCCCAGAAAAAACTTGCACATGAGATTGATGACACATAAACAAATGTAAGCGGCGATGATTTTACGGGAGATAGATGATAAAATCATTTTACTAATGTTTTGTAAATTAACTCAATTTTTTAATAAAAATAAAACCTAAAATTGGTTTCATTCATAAATTTATATATGTCAAATCATTATTGTTTAAAAAATTATTATTTTCAGGTATATATATATATATATATATATATATATATATATATATATATATATATATATATATATATATATATATATATATATATATATACTTAACTCTATTAAAAAAACTCAATATATGGCCTTATTTATGGCCTCTTGCAGGACTAAGTAAAAAACAAATGAGATGTCAATCGTCATCCTCGATAAACCCTCTCATGTCGAAAATCTTATTGGAAGACTTTGTTGATTCTGATTGTGGAGCTTAGCTTAATTCACCGTCCTATTATCATTATTATTATCCTTTTTATCTGCTAAATGAATTTACTTAACATATATATATATATATATATATATATATATATATATATATATATATATATATATATATATATATATATATATATATATATATATATATATATATATATATATATATATATATATATATATGATACATGATTTACTTAATATATGCTTAGATCATCTATATGTATGAGTGCATTATTCAACTCACATGCCATGTAAATTAAATGTTAACGTTAAAAGTATATTAAATCAGTATTTTAAGCAACTAGTCTCTTCACTTTTAATCTTAAATATGTACATCAAAATTTTAATAACATCTTAATATTAATTTTTTTGCACTATTTTATTTTATTTATTTCTTATTTTTTATAAAATATATATTTTTTATTTTTTTAAAAAAAATTGTTTAAGATATTTAATAAATCTAATTATTTTTTATGAACAATTCGAATGAGTTTATATTTGTATTAATTTATTACATATTTGTTTAAGTTGTGTAATTATTTTAGAATATTTAAATTTTTTTTAAGGTATAGCAATATAACTTTGCATTTAATGATTGTATGTATCTTATTTTCATTGTAATATCATAGGATGCCACTTTAACAACTTGAAGGAGAGATAGCTTAATGGGTTTATTTTTATTCATTCAAGTAAAGTTATGAGTAAATCTATTATTATTATTATTATTATTATTTTAATGACGAGAAAAAATTATAAAATGAAGTATAAATTTAGCTGCAATTAATCTATACATTGAGTTTTTAATTGGTATTTAATTTTTATCAATTTGGCTAATTTTTAATTGGATTGGACTGTCCACTATTATTCATCTCATTGACGACGACCGTCACGCTATTATATAAGGAATCATTTTGCGATCAATTTTTATATTTATATTTATATTTCTTTTTTATTTCACTTTTATATTATTTAAATTTAATATAAACATATTAATAATTATTTCAAAAATACTCAAAATATTTAAATTTTATTTTAAGCATTTTCAAAATAATAATAATAATAATAATAATAATATATTTGAAATAAAAAAATTAAAATATTTTAAAAATATAGCAAATAAATATACTTTTTCAAAAATAGAAAATAGAAAATAAAAATCTAATAAAATTGATCACAAATTAGCCTAAAATATTTGGACTTTGTGTCAAAAGGATTTAAAAAAAAAGATCATGCTAGCCACTTCATTTGTCAATTGACCATCCAAACGATTCTATATAGGTTCAAAATCAATTTTGCATAGAATATGAGATTGAACCTATGATGCGATACTGAGATAGGATAGGACGATAAGATAATAGGATACCGCTATTTTAAAAATACCTGGTGTTGCGTGCTAGAAAACCGCTTAGAGTAAAAGTTTGCTTAGCTTCTTTGGAGAGTCCAAGCACACACGGTAAAGCGAAGAAGAAAACTTCACTTTTACGTGAAAAACCTCGAAAGAGAGAAAAACCACCGGCCTGGCCAGAAAAGCTTCCACTATGTATGTTTGAGTACAAGATCTTCCGATCTGGATTACGATTTATGTGAGAAGGAACAACGATTCTTGTAAATGATGTTGGCAGCGATGACGGTTACGATGTTGGCCGGCGAACGATAGTGGTCGGTGATGATGACCGGCAATGGTCGGTGACAGGATCGGCGGTGGCGGTGATGGCGGCCGGCCAGGTGGCGGTGGTTGACGCATCACGGTGGCGACGGTGCTTAGGATCTTTCCTCTCTCTCTCTCGCTCTCCTTCTTCCTCTTGAGGAATGAGAGGCTATTTATAGATGGAGTGGCGTCTGTCGTAAATACATGCAAAACCCGCACTACCCACTTCATCGGATGGCTCAATGATCCCTTGATCATATGAGGTATTTTTACATTTGAATGCTCAAATGAAGCCTTGTAAGATCTTTGGCTTGTTGGAACCGCCCGTCGACGCCGATTTGACTATAAACACTTCATATTTGAGAGTTATTTAGACATTTAAGATATTTTGATCTTACGATTAGTTGCTTTATCAAGATTGGCGCTTTGACTAGGAAATTTTCGTGTCATAATCTATTTTTGGAATATTCTCAATCATCAATGATCACAAGTACCAAAATAGCAAATTCTTCAACGAAAATGCAATGTCTTATAATACAGAGTTTATTAGCGCAGAAGATAAAGATAGATATGGCTCGAATGATCTGAAGAACCACTCAAACCGACGAGCGATGGAACATAGTCGCTAGGAATGGCCGCGATGGCATGCCGCAAATGGATAGGGTCTGAAGCCGGGTCGGTGGGATCGCTAAAGCGTCGGTATGGACGGGCGAAATCCGACCCGGTGGTTCGCCGCTGGCCACGTGGCGGCTGAAGGCACGAACTATGACTGCTGGTCACCAAGCCAGGGATCGCGTCGGCGAATTTCCGTACTGCCATTTCTACCAAGAACCACGCTGGCTGACGCTGGTCTCAAGGACGAAGCTGCAACCCGTGGATCATATTGTGGCGGCTATTCGGCATCATGTTCAATGATTTGACGGCTGAGGTTTCGTTTTAGGCGGTACCCTTTTTGCTATGGGTCATAAAGTCTGGCTAAGGAGAAGGCACCTTCTTAGACATGAGGCGAGGCCCACGCTAATGTTCTTTAAAGATGCGAACCGTCAGGACGTTCGGAGGTGATCAAGACCCAGACTACGGTTGTTGATTTTCCCTCGAAGAGCGCCAATCCGGACCGTCTGAATGAGGGCGATCAAGACCATATATTATTATGCAAAGTTTTTCGAAGAGGCAACCATACCGTCGGTCGAGATTATCAAGATACGACATACGCGTTGTTCGATTTTTTCTCGAAGAGGCGCTAACCGCCATGGACCGTCCGGTTGAGGTAGACCTCGATTTACGCCGTTGTACGCTTTCTCGAAAGAGCGCCAATGGCCATGCTGACCGTCCGGTTGAGGCGATCATGAGATGATAACCGAGACGGGTTGACGGCGATTTTCGACGATGGTGGTCCATGGCGATGACCCTAGTTGTTGGTCAGCCGATGCGCTCGCAGAATCGGCGATGTAATCCGAGCATCGCAGGGTCCTGGATGATCGGACATGGTGGTGACCGCGATGTTGATGATCTGGCAAGGATCGGCGACGGAGCATTTAGTCCACTGTGGCCGATATTGAGGCAAGTGAGAAGGAGTGGCAAGAGAGAGGAGAGAGCTCTAAAGATCCTCCGCACAATCATGGATGACGGTCAATGGCCAGCCGCCATCACCACATATGGCCACATCGACCATGCGCCATCATCACACCACTATCGGCCATCGCCAAAATCGCTGAACATCGCCGTCCAACAGTCTATTACTAGAACGTTGTTTCCTTCTCACATACAAATCAGAATCCCGCGATCGGAAGATCTTGTACTCAAAAATATACATAAGGAAGCTTTTACTAAAGCTTTTCGCGTTATAAAATTCCTTGAGTTTTTAAATACCTGTGTTTTCAAAGAAGCTAAAACTTTTACTCTCAGAACCGGTTTTCTACACGCATGCTATACGCTGGAACGATTTAATATTTCTATCTGTATGGAGACCAAGTTTTCCAACAAGATCAAAACCACCATCGAGGTGGAGCATTTCAAGTTTTAAGGAGCCAGAATAAGATTCGAAACTTAGTTCCTTGGGATTCTCGTGACTGGGGCCACCGTAAGATCACCCATGTTAAGCATCTAATCGACACCATCCCAAGAAACAAGTCAAAGTTTAAGGATATCTCAACATGGAAGAGATATACTTTGCAAATTATATTTTTCACTCATACTCATGGAAAACGAGATCAAGTATGAAGCAACTTGACCACAACCACAAATGGATGTTTTAATCGACTTCCATATGTTAACGCCATCGAAAGCAAATACTCAAATAACCGATGGGTCAAAAGGTCAGTGGACTTCCTACGCACCTCTTCCATACGGTTAACGCTATCAAACACTGACAAACAACCAGATGGCGTCCTGGACTTCACGACCCCTTCCAGAGGTTAACGCCATCGAGCAAATGGACAAACAACCCGATGGGTCAAAAGGTCCTGGACTCCCACGAATTCTTCCATATGTGTTAACGCCATCGTAACACCGACAAACAACTCGATAGTAAAAAATCCTCCGGATTCAATTCAACCTCTTCCATACAAGTTAACGCATTGGTAACACTGACAAACAACCCTGGGTCAAAAATTCTCAGCTAATTCAATTTTATCCACACGTCGCCATCGTAACACCGACAAACAACCTGGATGGGTCAAAATTCTCGGCATAAATCTTCCATACAAGAGTTATAAACACCTGACAAACAACCATAGGTCCTCACGATTAATTCAACCTCTTCCATACAAGTTAACGCCATCAGCAAACACTCTAAAAACAACCTGATAGTCAAAAGGTCCAGATTCCATAAGTGTTAACGCCATCGTACTGACAAACAACTGATGTAAAGATCTCACGATTCAATTCAATCTTTTCCAATAGTTAATGTCATCTAACACTTACAAACAACTCTGATGGGTCAAAGATCTCGCCGGATTAATATCTTCCATAAGAGAACGTAACAGTGACATACAATGATAGTCAAAACTCCTAATGGATTAATCATCTTTTCCACACGGCCATCGAGTAAAGACTCGACAAACAACCTAGATAGGTCAAAATTTTGACTTCCTACAATCTTCCATATGTGTTAACATCGTAACACTGACAAACAACGGTGATAGTCAAGTTTTGACCACGGTTTCCACCAATGTGACTTTGGTTGCTGCTAATGATTTTAACAAGATCCGTTATTATCAGCCGTGAGGAATTTTGAATCGGAAGGTTAATGGTTGTCCTGGCCGGTAAGGCCGTGTACCCTTGTCATGAAGCTGTTAACTGGAAGGGTTCAGAATTTTTTCGCGATACTTATATGTATTTGATCGTTCCATAGTCATAATCTTATGCTTACATAAAATATGTTCTTCAAAATGTGTGGTTAATGACCCAGACACGTTGAAGAATTTATTATTTGAAGTTGTTTGATACATATTTTGATGATTAAGATAATATCATCCAAAAAGAATCGATATATCAAAATTCTCCAAGACTAATTTTGACGCCAAAAGCAAGCGAATCGAAATTGAAACCGGTGGTGATCAAGATTAAAATATCAGAAACTTTGAGACATCGTTAAATTCCTAAGCTCTCAAATATGGAGTGTTTATCAATCGAAATCCTCGATGGTTTGCCCAACAAGCCAAAGATCTTACAATTTTGTAGTATTCAAATACACAAAATATATCATAATCTAATCATAGGTACCGTCTTGGAGAAGTCGATTGTTTATGTGAAAAACCTCCAATTATAAAAGCCTCATTCTCATGAGGCCATGAAAAAAGAGAGCTCTAAAGATCCTCCAAGCACAATCGCGCCGCCACTTGTCAACCACCAGCCGCCGCCATCGCCAGCCGATCTCGCCGCCAATTATATAATCTATCATCAGACCACTATCGCGCATTATCGCGGTAACATCGGTCATCGCCGAACATGTTTACACAAGAATTGTTCCTTCTACATACAAAGAATCGACGGAAATATTCAACATATACATATGAAGCTGCTCTGATTTTTCCCTCTTTGGGTTTTCCAAGTAAAATCTTCCGCTTTAAATACAAGGACTCAAAGAAGCTAAAGCTTTAAACTTTACTAATTGGTTAGACGCTAACAGAATAATTATAATAATAATTGAATAATGATATAAATTAAAAGATAAAATATTAAAAAATAATAAAAGATTCATTTAATTAAAAAATTTAAATTTATATATATATATATATATATATATATATATATATATATATATATATATATATATATATATATATATATATATTACTTAAATAATTTATTTTATTGTATTTTAATACTTTTAATGAATAAAATTTATTATCAATTCTAAATTTATAAATTTAATTGTAGTTTTTAATAATTTTAATTAGATAAATATATCTTATTATTCTCTTTTAATCAATATCATTCTCAAATTTCTAAACTCTCTACAATAATTTAAAATATAACAAACTATATTTAAAATATTTTATATAATTTTACCATTTTATTGACTGCATAAATAGTTTTAATTTTTTTGTTATTTTTTATCATATTTAGTTAATATTTGATCGAAAATTATAAAATTTCTTTTTAGACAAGATTGACAATGAATTGGATCAATATTTTATAAAACTCGGTGATTATAATATTAATCAAATTTGAACTTTTAAATTTTAATAAAATGTCTAGAAATAAAATACTTAAATTAAAATGAGAAAATATTAAAAATTTTATTTTTAAAATTTTAAATTTAGAATTATATTTAAATTATTTAAATTTAAAATATCTTAAAATTAAAATATTATATATAAAATTAATAAAATATTATTATTACTTTATTTAAATTTTATTAAAATAATTTTAATATTTATTGATTTACTTAATTTAATTCTGATTGAATCTGTTGATTCTAAGTTTTTATTTTCTATTTTAATATTTGATTTTTAAAATCATAATTATAATTTTATAATTTTTAATGTGAAAATTTATAAAATATAAGAAATTGCATATGTCTCTTCAAATCATATGAGTGAGAAATTTCGGACGTTCCCCTTCAATTATTGTGATTTTATAATATTTAATTTAAAAATTTATAAAATACAAGAAATTGTCTCTCTAAGATCCCTTCAATTATTGAAGCTGTCTTTAGGATAATGTATTCATCTCAAAAAAATTTAAGAGTATTTAATTGATGCTTAATTTTAATTAATTGCACTCATTCTAAGTTGAATTAGATCATAGGCATGTTGTTTCTATGTGTTGACTAAAAGTCAACACATAAAAGGAAATTTATTTATTTTTTAATTTGACTTAATGCATAAAAATAAAAGATTTAAATTAAAATAAAAAATATTTAATTTTATTCCCCGAAAATTTAATTTATAATTATATTTAAAATATTCAATACCAAAATATCTCAAAATTAAAATATTATATATTAAGTTTATTCACCAATATAATTTTATCCTCATTTATGCCCATGATAATAATTTATTTTTTGAATTAATTCTGATTTATTTGCTAAGGCCAGTAAGTGAGAAGAAGAAAATATATTCTATTAATAAAATAAATTATCCTAATTCACAAACTTTTTAAATTTACTCTCTCAAAAGATTATATGGTTATTACGAATATTTGAAAATAAATACATTTTTAAAATTTTAATATAACTTAAATATAACTTATTGCGAATATTTTGAGTTGTTTGGTTTGTTATTAGATAAATATAATAAATTATTTTCTGATATTTGTTTGATTATAAAATAAATAAATAATTCTTAAGAGAGAAAACAAAAAAAAAAACTCAAAAATATTTCAGTGATAAAAACAAGTAGCAGGTATGTCATGTAAAATAAATTTTAGTTTAAAAAGTATATTTAATAAATAGCTTAAGCTCAGCCATCTCTCCTTCTCTTTTAATTTAAAAATATATTACCTCCATAATAACTAATTAGAAATAAATTCATTTTTTTTATTCTACTCTATTTTCAAATAGTTTCTTTTAATGTCTATATTTTACTTTCTTAAAAAATAATATTTACTAAATTCAAGCTAATAATTTATATATAACTATTTTATAAATACTTTAAGGATTTTCTATAAATTGATATATATATATATATATATATATATATATATATATATATATATATATATATATATATATATATATTTTAAGTGCAATTGAAATAAAAAATATTTATTATTATTATTATTCATGAATATCTCTTTTTATATAGAGAAGTAAAACTCTAAAGTAAGATCTTATAATATACTTTGTATCATTTGGTAGATATTATGATTAATTTAGTTTATGCTCATTATAATAATAAAAATTTATATAAATTTTTTTATAAAAATATTTAAATTATATATTTCATTAAGTTTAATATCTAAATGTGATTATTTAATATATTTAAAAAATGTATTTATTATTTAAAATTAAGAAGGATTCATCAATTGAATAGTGATTCTATTTATGTTACTAAAATTTTTTAAAATTTTATTAAAATTAAAAATAAGTTTATTTAGAGCATTTTTTATGTATTTTTATTTTTCATTTTTAAAAATATTTTAAAAAGTTTTTTAATATTTAATATATTTTTAAAAATAAGAATTACAATCAAATATTTTTAAAAAATAAAATATAACAAAATAAAGTAAGAGAGAAAATGAGAGAATGTGTTCTCTCTCATTCTCACTCTCGCTCTCACTCTCACTCTCACTCTATCTCTTATTTCCACTATAATTATACTTTTTTAATATTTACATCACCACTATCAAATCCTCTCCTCCATCGCCTGGTTTAGCTTTTCTTGCCGTGCTTTTACTTTATGAAATAACGATGATATAGATGCCAATTAGAAAATCATTAGATTTTTAAAGAGCCTTATCATTTTAATATTAATTAAAAAAAAATTTTTTATTTTGATTGAATGATCATAAAAAAATTTAAATTAAAATTAACAAAATAGTTAAAATATTATATTTCAAAATTTTAAATTAGAATTATATTTAAAATATTTAAGAGAGAGAAATCCCAAATTAAAATATTATATATTAAATTAGAAAAACATTATTATTTCATCATTAATATATTATTTTAATCAATTAATATAGTTTTAATATTTATTATGTGAATCATTAAAACTTAAAACTCTCCTTATTCTAGTATAATGACCGACCTGATTTTCAAAATTTTTAGTTATTATATTATTACATCAAAATAAATTAAATAAAATAAATAAGAAATTAGAATAACAAATATATATATATATATATATATATATATATATATATATATATATATAATAAGCAATTTACCTAAATAACAGAAATGCAAAAAGAGCAATTCCTTAAACCTAAAAAAAGCTAAAGCAAGCTTTATTGTTGAAAAATCCACTCTTATGATGATGATTCATCATTAAGCTAAATAAGTAGCCTCTATTTATTAAATCATATATATATATATATATATATATATATATATATATATATATATATATATATATATATATATATATATATATATATATATATATATATATATATATATATATATCTCGGAGAATATATAATCTAAGTATGATAATTTCGAAAAGATAAATATCACCAAAATTTTAACAACAATTGAAGTATCGACATATATTTGAAATGACCAAACAAAATAAGAGGAAAGACAACAATTCTTTTGTAACATGTTTCTTTCAAAATTATACTCAATCTGCTCAAATAGCTATTTTAAGCAACACAAAATGGCTTAATGAGCAAAGCAAAAGCATTGAAACCTTGTATCCTCCACCTGTCGCTTGTATGATGGATGATAAACCATTAGATTTGAATATAAGGTAGACATTCTTTCTTTGATGATTGATAGAGCAGTATTAGAGGTGGGAAAAGATATGTTGGATAATCCAAGACTCTAAAGGGATTGCGGATTGACTATGTAATTCTTATCATGATATGGACGATTTGCTCTTAACATTTCTTTCATTTCTATCTAAGTGAGGTTTGTCCTTCCTAATCATTGTTCTTTAGCTAAAATATTTAATAAATTTTAGTATGTTATCAATTTCATTTTAGCAAAATCTTTGGTAATCATCCATTTTATACAAATCAAGAGTCATCCATTTGAACTAATCAATCGAGAAATTTATTTGAGTCATAAACCATCAAAGTTGTTCTACTTTAACGCTTGAGATGGATTTAGAGTCTATAATTCTTAAATAATTCTCCCCCCCCCTTTCCACCATTTCTTGTAATTGATGGTCTTAAGTGGTTGATTTTCGCATGATTTGGATATGAATTTCATCTATCCCTATAATTGAGTTTATTGAAGGAGAGTTGATACTCTATTATTTTGTAGATGAGTATAAAAGTTTGCAATTTACACAATTGGAAAATGACTAAAATATATAATGGAGCTTACTTAATTGAAATTTTATGCTATCACCATAAACTTGCATATATATCTTTCCAAGCTACTAATCTATATTTAAACTATCATATAAAGAAAATTAATTAACCTCACAAGTCCAAAAAAACTCACAAGTTTGAAGACAAGTCCAACACTTGAGATGCCCCTTTGTTAAGCAAACTTTTAACCAAATTTGTTCCGGGCTTTTCTCCGATACCAAATTTGATGGAGGTGTTCTTTCTTTTGATGAGATTGATAACGTGGGTATTGGATGTGAGGAAGAAGATATGTTGGATAACTAGCTCCCATCAATGATTGTCTTTGTACAGCTCTCAAACTACAAGAATAACTCAATAATTTATAATTTCCAAAAGATCTCATTCATTCTAATAAGAGGGGCTATTTATAGCCATTACAAGCATCTTTCAAAAGAAAATAATTCAAAATATGGAGGGAAAAATGGGTGACTATAATAATATGAAGCATTAAATTGCCTCATTATTTTATATCATCCACCATTTTTTACATGCTATTATTTTATGTGGATTCACCCACCTCACATGTTATGCTTTGAAATTTTAAATGCAAAATTTTAAATATGAAGTTTCTAAAATAAAATTAAAAATTACATAAATAAAAAAAGATATAAATCATAAAATGGGTTTTAGCAGGCTAATGAGCTAAGCCTTCTTCTTTCTTGAATTTTCTTAGGTTTTAGAGATCTTGTAAAATGGACTTGCTCTAATTTTTGGATCCTCATGATGTTCTACATCAACATTAATGTTTCTGAAAAGATAAATTATGATCCTCAAGCTTTAAAATAATTTATTTTTATAATTAAATAAGTTAATTATAGCAATAGAACTCTTCAAGTTAATTCTGATCATTTAATTAGATTAAAATTTAAAGTTGATTAATTAATCAAAGAAAAACTTCTAAATCTGAATAGGAGTTTAAAATTCTCAAAGTGAAGAAATAGAAGAACTTCAAGAAGTATTTCAAAATTTTCAGGTCCAAACTCTCCTTAATGTTGGTTGTCCTTTTTTTCCTTTCCGGCTACATTCATGACATAAAAAGCCGTGCAGCTCCAAGGGGAATAGAATTATCGAATTATCACTTTTGCTAATAATTCAATTTCAACTTACATGAAAGATAATGATCATTTATTTGGCAAAGATGAAGGTGAGACACTTTAATTTGAAAGTATCAATATAGCGAGTTCCAATCAGTGAGTTTTTTCTATTCCAAAAAGCTATTGGGTTCTCACTACAAATTGATTTTTGGAAATCTTATAAGCAAGATTGAATTTTATTTTGAATAGGAGGAGAATTTTTTTTTTTGTTTAATAGTTAAATTATTAAATAATTCACATGCATAAACTTATTATTAAGTATATTCATTATATATATATATATATATACTTTTATATAAATGTTATATGTATAATAATATAAAATGTATTAAATAAATAAATAATAATAATATAATATAAATGAAAGCAAAATTTTTTAAAAAATGTATATATGTATAATATTCTAATTGAATTAAATTTAATTTAATTTACATATGTTTCAAGTTAAAATTAGTCTATTTATATAATTAGATTATATTCCATTAACTTTAATCAAAATTAAAATTTGATCAAAATTATTTAAAATTTGATCAAAATTAAAATATATTATAAAATAATAATAAATATAAGATAGGAATCTTTAATTGAAATTCTGTATGCTTAAAACTAAAAAAAAGTGCTTTACTTAATTATTTTTTGTGTAGTCAATAATATATTAAGACTAAAATTGCTATTAGTTGGCATATATATAATATAAAGTAAAACCTAATGTCTAATAAAATTAAAGCGAATTCAATTATATTAATTAATGATAAACTTACTTTATAAACTCTTGTTATTTTTAATGAAATTCAGTTGTTATCCCGTACTCATCTTACTTTCCCCTCCCGGGCCATGTTTGTTCTACTAAAAGGCAAAACAAAATAAATGTCTCAAGCACTATTCTGATTCTCGCTGGTTCGAAAGAAGAAAAAGCTATTTCTTCTCTCAGTTTTTCATTTTCTCTTTTTTGGTTCTTTCAGCTCTTCGGCAAAAAAAGCTTGGCAGCATTTTCTCCTCCAACTCTTCTTCACATTGCCGACTGAGATTCACTTTAAGCCTTAATCTTTACTCCATTTCTTCATCTTCATCTCTCGACACTCTCCCCATTCCTCTCAGTTCTCTCTGATTTTCTCAGCCAAATCCCAATTCTTGCAATACTTTCCCATTCCATAAAATCTCAAGCTTATTCCGACCACAACCCAGATTTTCTCAGTTTTCCCTCAAGTCGTTGTACAGACGCTTCAACTAGTTGTTGTCTAGGTTACTACATAGGAACCGATAGAAAGGTTCTATCGTAGCTGGATCTGTGGTTTAAAATGCACCCTTCGACACTGGGAACTTTAACTGAGATTGGATCTGAACTGCCTAATTTTCTTGCTCGTTGGATTTAGCTTCGGAGAAGGAACTAATGGGTTATTTCTTTGTCTCTCTTTGAGAAAAAGGGCTCAGAGAAGGAGAGGTTGAGGAAGAAGGGGAAACCCAGGTTTCTCTGAGAAGATGGTGTTCAGCAAACCGAAGAAAAAATGTAGGAGGGAGAAGGAGAAGAAGAAGAAGGAGCAGAGGAAGATAAGTTTCTTTTAGAAAAGATTGATTACCTCTCTCTTTTCCCTTTTTTTACTCTATTTATACTCTTATCTTCTACTATTCTACTAGATCTAATACTTCTTTACAAGATTTCAGTTTTTTTCCTTTCAGTTATAACTATTTTCTGTTACAAGATCTGAGCTTCTTTCTATTTTGGCTAAGCTTGTCTTGCTTTCTTGAATCTTAGATTTATTGAGCTAGTCAAAAGTGTCTTTTTTTGTTTCTTGTTTCAGTTATTTCTTGTCTTTTGAGCTCTGAGATATCTCTGTTCATTTTTATTGTTGCAGGCTATGCTTCTGGACTTTTCTTGAGGTTGTTGATGTTGGAATATTGTTGACTAGTATTCTGCAGTCTATGTATTTAGTCAATCTTTGTATTATATTCATGTAGAATATTACTATATGTACTTTCATCGTCTAGTCTTGTATCATTGTATTATTTTGTTACTGGACAATATTTTCTGTTGTGTAGTGGTTTATAGTGGGTATTATCTTATCAATTCCTATTTTATTGAGTAAAATCCTTCAATTTGGGGCTTTTCGTCACTTATCCATCTTGTATTTGGGGTCATATCATTACTCCCCAAACATTGACCTTGTCCCAAGGTAAAAATCAAAATGTCTTCTGGATTTCTTCAATTGATACCCAAGAAGCATCTATTGATAGCATTCCATCCCATTGTACTAATACTTCTTTAATTGGTTTATCTGCTTGTATTATTATCCTTTGGTCTAAGATTTTGATGGGTCTGACTAAATGATGCCCTTCTCTGAATTGAGTTGGTAACATTGCTGTGTGTAATTTAAAATCCTGTCTATATTGTTTAAGTCTGGAGACGTGAAATACATTATGAATCCTTGTTGTTTCTGGAAGTTCTACTCTATATGCTACTGTCCCTATTTTCTGTAAAATTTTAAAGGGACCATAATACTGTCTTTGTAGCTTTGTGTAAGGATTCCTTGAGACTGAAGTCTGTCTGTATGACTGTAGTTTTACTAACACTAGATCATTTACCTTGAACTGAAGCTCCCTTCTGTGTTTATTAGCCATTTGTTGCATTCTATTTTGAGCTTCCTGTAAGTTTGTTTTAAGTTGATGTAGGATCTTGTCCCTCTGTTGTACATTTTCTACCTCGTGTTGGTAGTTGTGTTACCATTATAGGTATATAATAGTGGAAGTCTACATACACTATTTGAAAAGGAGTCATTTTGTGGAAGTATTGACGATGTATTATAGGAGAATTCGCCATGAAAGAAATTGTAACCAATTTCTGTCTCTAATACAAAGCTCCTTAGATATTGTTCTAGTATTCTATTTGTGACCTCTGCTTGGCCATATATATGTTTGAGGATGATAAGCACTGCGTGACTTAGTTGTTCACTTAATTTGAATAGTTCGCCAAAATTACTCATAAAGATGGGGTCTCTATCCAAACTATGCCCGTGGTATTCCATGTAGTTTGGCTATGTCCAAATAAAAATGAGCTATATAGTAAACTGGAAGGGTGAGAAATGTGCATACTTGGATACTATCTACCACCACTAGTATAGCTTTGTTGTGAGACCGGGTAGTCTGAGATAAAATCCATCGATACTTCCTCCCAAATGACTATTTGGTATAGTAGGTCATAAACTTGCTTTTGAGTATCATATTTAACTTGACATATAGACATGTGGATATAAAGTGTTGTATATCTTGTTTCATCTTTCAGAAACTGTTGAGTTTTGGCCAATGTCCTCTTAATTCCACATAATGGCCTCTCCAAGGGTTGAATGTAATTCTCTTATAATAGTATTTATTATTTTGATTCTTTAGATATGACAATCTTGTCTTTATAATATATCACCATAATTCTATGCTTTGGAAATAAAACTGGCTTTCGATATTTGCTTATATGTTGTCAGAAGTTCGATGTGTTTCCTCTTTGATCTTGTATAAAAGAAGTAAATTGTTGAGTATAAGCATATAAACTTTGTTGTGTAGTCTTCAGTTAGTTGCTCTTCTGCATTGTATATTTTCTAGCATCACCGCTTGTTTGTGATCCCGGTTTATATTCTATTGTATAATCAAAGCCAAGGAGTTTAATAAGGAACCTTCGCTCGTGAGTGTGAATTGTCTGTGCATTAGTTCTCTTATGCTCTTTTGATCGATGGTGAACTTGTTGCTAGAATCGCTCCATCTTGCTATTGTTTCGTATGGCATAGAGTTCTCTTGCATAAGTAGATACTTTCTGTAATGATGGAGATAATTTCTTACTAAAGTAAGTAATAGGGTGGCTATTTTGTATTAAGACTACTCCTATTGCAGTGCCAGATGCATCTGTTTCTATTATAAAGGGCTAAGAAAAATTAGTAATACGGTAAAATATCATTGTTTGTTCAAATTGCATAAATGCTTTTGAGCTTCTTCACCATTGAACTTGTTTAGCTAGTAATGAGGTCAAAGGTGTAGCAATTGCTGCATATTATTTAACAAACTTTCTGTAGTAGCCTATTAAACCTAGAAATCCTCTCAATTGCTTAACTGATGTTGGAGTTGGACATGACTGGACTGCTTCTATTTTTTTTTGGTCCACTTCTATGCCTTTGATAAAATATGGCCTAAGTATTCTATCTTTTCTTGAATAAAAGAACATTTTGATGGTTTAATAAACAAGTTGGTGTTTCAACTTTTCTAACACCGCTTGCAAGTGATTTTGATGTTGCTCCAATGTTGGGCTATATATTAGTATGTCATCAAAGAATACTAAGACAAATTTTCTTAAAAAGGTTTTAGAACTGTGTTCATCATGGCTTGAATGTGGAGGGTGCATTTGTTAACCCAAATGACATTGCAATAAACTCATAGTCCCTCATGTGTTCTAAAGGCTTTTGTATATGTCTTCTTCGCCATTCGATTTGATGATAACAACATAAATCCAGCTTTTGAAAAGATGGTTGCTCCATGTAGTTCATCCATTAGCTCTCTAGAGTTGGAATTGGAAATCCGGATATTGATTTTATTTAAAGCTCAGAATCCACAATGTAATCTCCAAGTTTCATCTTTTTTTTTAGTAAGGGAGATGAAAAGGGTGCTTTCTCGATTATCCCAGTGTCCAAAGTATTTCCTTGATTAACTTTTCAATTTCTATTTTCTGAAATATGGATATCTCGTAGTTTTAACTCTAATTTGAGTTCCGTGCCAAGTTGATATGATGATCAATGTTCCTTTATGGAGGTAAATTATTTGGAGCTTGAAAAATTTCTTGATACCGATGTAGATTTGTCAATATTGGGGTAAAAGCTTTGGAACTCATTTGATGTAGCCTGTAGATCTTGGAACTTCGTAATCTATGGTATGAGGCTATTTCATCTTTGTTTTGTAGTTTTGTGAATTGGTGGTAATGCTTGAACATTAGATGTTGTGTCTCCTTGTAATTGCACCAATGTATCATTATACATGAATTTCATAGTCAACTTCGTAGTCCGTAGATTCTCCTAACTGTTTCTAACCATTGTACTCTAGTAACATCTCTCCTTGCATTGGTAGCAAGTAGTCAGCTTATAAAGGTATATCCTTGAGCTTGATGGGTATGTTGGAACATACTCAGACATTTCAATGTTTCACCATTTCCAACCAATACTTTAAAATAAATGTAAATATGATCAATAAATTTGGCTAATTTATATTGAATAAAATTATGGGTTGACCCATTGTCAATCAATACATGTATTGTTTTATTGCCAATCATTCCTTGTAATCTTAGTGTTGTGGGATTGGATTGACCTGTAAAGGCATTGAAACTTATTTTGGAATATCATCTAATGATTGTTGTCTTAGTCTCTGCCGTGGTACTCTTGGTCATCATGACCACCATTAGAGCAAATAATTTTGATTTCTGTGTATGTCCCTATGATATTTTCATCACGCTAAGAAAAGTCCTTTCTTTCTTTCTTCCAACTGTGGTCACAATCTCTCGAATTGGTATGTTCTATTTTTTTACTATTGTCAATGTTGGAGTAGGCGTAGGGTTGTTGATATAGTTGCTATTTTAAAAATTGATGAAACTGGAAGTTCTTGCATAGATACTTCATCAACTAATCTGTCTTCCATTAGTTTAGCTAATTAAGGCTTGCTGAAGAGAGTTGGGCTATAAAGCTCTAACTTCTCTTTATATCTTGTCTTAACCTGATTCAAAGTTGTTTTATAAAATTGGGAATTCTGAAATTTGATTAGCTAACTCCTCAAACTCATTATAAAATTTTTGGACTGTTGTTTTCTGTTGTAGTTTGGCTAACTCTCCTCTTAAATCTCTGTATATAGAGGGTCCAAACCTCTGAATGACCTGATCTTTAAATTGTTGCCATGAATGCAATTGTTTATTTAAATGCATCCATTGATACCAACTTAGGCAGGTCCATCCATATATACTGAAGCTATTATGAATTTTTGATCCTCTGATAGATTGTAATATTGGAAGAACTGGTCTGCTTTGAATAGCCATCCCCTTGGATTTTCTCCATTAAACCGGGGCATGTCTACCCAATGTGTCTAGTGTTTTGTGTGTGTATTCGCTTGAGGAGTAAATTATGGAGATGAATTACATACTGGGATTGTTCTTTCGACAAGATTTATCCAATTTATCCTCAATATTCTTGATACTTCATTCAATATGATAGTGATGGAAGTCATTTGTTCATCATTTTTATTGAGTCTTTTAACACACTCTTCTAATGTCTTTGCTGTGTGTCTGGTACCTTCTTCCATTGATGTAGAGTCAACGAGAGCACCAATGATAACCTGGTTCGCTGATCGTGGTTTAAAACACCCTTCGACCGTCGGGAACTTTAATTGGAGAGATTGATCCGGATGCCTAAAGTGCGCTTTTTTTTCTTTTAGTTTGGATTTAGCTTCTCGGAGAAGGAACTGAATTGGGGTTATTTCTTTTGTCTTCGGCTCTTTGAGTGACCGAAAAGGGCTCCAGAGAGAAGGAAAGGTTGAGGGGGAAGAAGGGGAAACCCTAGGTTTCCTGCCGGAGAAGATGGTGTTTTCGGCGAGCAAACCAGAAGAAAATGCAGGAGGAAGAAGGAGAAGAAGAAGACGGAGCAGAGGAAGATAAGTTTCTTTTAGAAAAGATTGATTACCCCTCTCTTTTCTCTTTTTTACTCTATTTATACCCTTATCTTCTACTATTCTACTAAATCTATTACTTCTTTATAAGATTTCAATTTTTTTCCTTTCAGTTATAACTGTTTTCTGTTACAAGATCTGAGCTTCTTTCTATTTTGGCTTGCACTGCTATTTTTTGTCTTGCTTTCTTGAATCTTTGGTAGTATTTCGCTATGAAATGGGCTAAAAGTGTCTTTTGTTTCTTGTCGCTTATTTCTTATCTTTGAGCTCGAGATATCTGCTCATTTTATTATTGCGCTATGCTTTGAACTTTTCTTTGAGGTATTGACGTTGGAATATTGTTGACTTGTATTCTGCAGTCTCTGTATTTAGTCAATCTTTGTATTATATTCAGTCTCTATAAAATATTACTATATGTAGCCCCTTCCTGTCCTACTGAGTCTTGTATCATTGTATTATTTTATTACTGGACAATATTTTCTGTTGTGTAGTGGTTTACAGTAGGTATTATCTTATCAATTCCTGTTTTATTGAGTAAAATCCTTCAGCCAATTTGGGGTTTTTCTATTCCTTTTGCTTCTGTTATTCATCTGTGTATTTGGGGTCATATCAACCTCCTTCTCCTAGTTGTTGTCTAGGTTTCTACCTTCTTCTCTGTTTCCTTTATAGTCGGATTCACAGCAACCACTGATTCCTTCTCAGTAATAAATTTTGATCAAAATTACGCAATCATGCAAACACATTATACAGTAATATTTAAATGCATAAGAACAATTTTAATATAAAATTCTATACACATATTTGAAGCAACCTTCATACCATTTTGAGCATAGTCTATATGTGATAATCCAAATGCACTAAATATATGCTAAGAGTTGAAAATGAGATTTACACATATTTTAGGAGCTTACTTTGATACAAAAATAATTGATTTCATATCAATTATAATATTCTATTTTATGAATTTTATTAATTAGGAAAAATCATCTGAACTTAAAATGACTGCATGTGCTCGGACTAAGAAATTCAGAGTACAATTCTATTGTCTCAAAATGCTATGAAAGTTAAGTTGAGATTAAATATAAAATTAATCTCATAATTTAGAAATAAAATTATCTAAATTATGAAATATCTGCATGGGCCATGATATAATATTGAGTGTTTAAAGATATCGAGGATGCGCGTGTATTAAAACTTTGACTTAAATGACTTATGTGAATTATGCAAATTTTTTTTGATAGAATATAATCATCGTGAAAGTTTGAGCATATTTTAGAATTTAATATTCTAAATATATACTTCTGTATGTATTTTAATAAGTCGACACATTCATATGGCAAAAGTTGAGTCCTATTTTGAGTAGTCAATTCCTCCTCCTCGTAGGAACTAGAGTCGATAACGCTGAATCTTTTTAATAGAAAATTAAGTGATTAATCTCAGTAAAGATGTATATAAAAATTAATATAGATAATGTCCACAAGTTGATCATTTAGGCTTACTCTTACTACTTGAGTAAAGTCTTTATTAATCTTAATGTGTATATTTCATATTTAGAAATATAAACATTCAACTTCAAAAATTAAAATGCATAATTACAAGTCTCAATGTTTGAGTCTGATCCTCCTCTTATAGGAGTAGGATTGACAAGATCTGATGTGATATAATACGTTCTCAAAGTCATAGATCTGCTCCTCTACTAGTAAAAAAGTAGAGTTGACAAGATCTATCCCAATGATGACTGTATTGATGAGAATATCAACTTGTGTGGTTTATTATTATTATTATTATTAATATTATTGAATCTTCAAAGTTAAATCAAGTTCCTATCGACCATCAAATATTCAAGAAGATTACAATAAAAAAAATGCTTAAATGAAATTCATTAATTAAAAATCTAAATAAAAACCCATCCATCCGCCTTTCGCATTTATTTGTTTAGGGTGGCAATTTAAGAAAACTTTAACACATAAAGGAGCCAATATCGTATTAAGTATACTACTACATCCACACTCAAAATATTATACACCAGTAAGGATATGGCTCGTGTCCTCTGTCCGCCTTGTTTGGTCATTACATATATGGAGCATGACTAGAGCCCTCGACGGTGGTTTGGCCAAGACTTCTACTATGTTACCATAACAGAGTAAGTATTTTCCTCGATGGTTTCTACCCCGTTAAGTTATGAATTATATGGTGTACCAAATAAGGCACAAAGCCTTCTATCATCTAGGGTGGACTTAAAAGTATTCTTTTATACAAATATTAACTCTAGTCTATAAAGTTTCCATGGACGATGCAACTCATGACTGCTGACAATGATCTTTCGATCAGGTTGGGTCGACCACCTCCTTTGACTAAGTGGACCTAAGATCATGACAGTTCGGGATAACAGAATCATAGGATCTTGACCAAGCACATCATCATTTCATCAACCATTGTTGATCTCACTTTCGGAGTGAGTTCTTAATCTCCTCATCTTAGGCTTAGAAGTCTTCTAGATACTAAGACTTTTTTTTTTTTTTAGAAACCCCATTATTTTTTATTGCCACAAAAAAGGTTACAAGGTCCTTAAAGGGATAAACTCAAACTACTACTCAAAGAGCTACAATCACCCAAGAGTAAATCCCCAACTAAGTACATCCAAGAGCAAAAGAAAACCATCAAACAAAAGAGACAAGATGATAAACATAATAAGCTAAAGAAGAGATAATACAATGCTCGATGGTTGTAATAGTACTTGGAAAATGGAGCAAACTCGAGCAAACCATTTGAAGGCAATGAGCTAATGAAGGTCAAGTAACGGGAGAAAAGAGTCCATGACACACAAGCAACCTACAAAAAAAAACTAAACACCTGCAAGTTTAAATACAAAAGAAGTTTGATCCGTTAGATAGTGCATAAATATAATCAATGAGATAAATTGGAATTGATAGTGAAGAAGAGGGATAAAGAAGGCTCCATTCAGAATTTGGGGCAATTGCAATTAAGAGCATCCAAACATGGAAGGATACCACAAAAATGCAACTACCAACCAAAGAGAAGTGAAATCCTCACATATCCTATCCCACAAACCCAGATAGAGCTATTGGAGGTTGTCATTTGAGACATCATATATCCGCCCGAAGGACAAAGACAATCAGACGTGCCCCCCAACACGAAAGAAAGAGAGAATCGAAAATGAAAGTGATTCAATTCCAACACAATCCAAATACTAAAGCATGGGATGAGAAATGCGTCAAGAACAACCAGATCTGAGTTCCCAAATAACAATGCAGCCCATAGATTGCACATACGTAAAACAAGAGAAACCCAAACACCAAAATTCCATATAAGTGAAATGTAAGGCTCCACCCAAAACAAACAACCGTAAGCCCCAAATAAAGGAACCAGCCAGAGACAAATAGAGAAAAACAGAAAAGCTAGCAGTGATTGAAACCAGAGCCATGGAAAGCTCCAATCAAAATCAGTCACCAAAAGGCATGTAATAGTGCCCAACAAAACCAAGAAGACATATACATACTGATTAATATAACCAACCAACACCAAAAAGCTAATGCTGCCAGCCAAGGTCTCACTTGCAAATACAGTAGAATCCAAACACTAACAACCCATATAAAATTCCATAAGGTCCACGGTTCAGCCAAACAACCGCAAGCCTCAAATAAAGGAGCCAGCCAGAAATTAAACAATGAATCGAACATATAGCGTGGATCGAACGGCCCAACCTTTGACATTACTAAATAGGATACCTACCCAACAAACCAAAATAACAAATACCTACCGATTAATATCAGACCAATCAATACCAAAAAGCTTATGCTGTCTGCCAGCCATAGGATGCACTTGCAAATACATTAGAATCCAACACCAACAACCCATTTAAAATTCCATATAAGTTATAACAGAAGGCTCCACAGTTCAGCCAAACAACCGCAATCCCAACTTAAAGGAACCAGTCAGAAAACAATAAAAGAACAATCAGAGACATCAATTAGGATAGAACCAGCAACATGAAATAAATTAAGGGTTGGACCGTGTCCAAGCAATACCAAGCCAACAAGACATGTCGTTAAATTCCAATAGCCACCATCGAGGTTAACTAGGCCTTTCGGGATGATGAGGTAGTTAAGTTATCAAAGATAGCTCTATTGTTCGCCTAGCACCTAAGTTTGCTAGGTAGTGGCGATGCATTGCCTTCCCTCCAAACATGGGAGATCATGAATTTAGAAAGGAGGGTCTGATATGCTTGAGCACGAAAAACAATTCAGATTACATGTAGAAGTTAAGAGGTCAATAATCAGCAAAGCATCCACTTCAATCCAGATGTTAAACCAGCCATGTTGAAGGCAAATCTCAAGTGCATAGTACACAGCCATAAGTTCAGCATATGGAACAGAACAGGTTTGTAAAGGGAAAGCAAAAGCATAAAGAGCTTTACCAGTGTAGTTTCTAAAAATACCACCACAACCGTAACCATTACGGTGCACCGAACCATCCGTATTAATTTTAATAAGATTGTTTTTGGGTTTAACCCAATAAACGACCTTTTCGTAGAGACATATAGTTCGAATAGGTAGCTGAAGACCTAATTTGGCGCCACAATAATACAACCTTTGAAGCTTAAATTAGGTTGGCATTAAATAGCTCACTAATTTTGTATTTTATTCTAGCCATAATTTTTCCGTGATTCATATTATACCGTTGTGTTTTGCTTCGCTTCCGCCATCCATATAAACCAAATAATAATACTAGCTTGTAATTTTGATGTGACCTTAGGGATGTTTTAAAATAAATATCAAGGAGTTGGTATATGGATAAGGAACCATTGAAAAGGTCATTGTTAAAAGATCATCATACCACGCCACGCCTTGATGCAATGGCCCCATTCACAAAAGATGATTAACCTCTTCGATGTGAAAACAACAATAACATTTAGAGGGTAAGTGGAAGCCTTTGTTCCACAAGGAATCAACCGGGATAAAGTTCTTAAGAATACGCCAAACAAGAATGGAGTAAGTAGTAGAATATTGTTATGCCATATTTTGTCATAAACATTAGAAATTTCAACATTTCTTTTATTATATATCCAAACATTTTTAAATTAAATTCACCATTCGTGATAGTTTAAATAGGATCGATCCTTGTTGAGGAGATCTGAATGAAATTAAGCTTATCTATTATAGAGGAGGGATGTATTCAATGAGTTTAGACATATTCCACTTATTATTATGCCGAATGAGTTAACTCTAATGGTATCAAGAATGCTAAGAAAGTAATTGTCATGGACCCACTCAATCCGGTTATCTTGCCAAAAATAAGAGTTCGGAATTTATGCCCCAAGTAATTTGTGATTCTACCATCCATTTAATGCTACATAATCTTCTCAAAGTCGAGAGTCTCTAGAATTGTAGAACAAGTTATAGGGTGCTTCCCTTGGCAATATTTAACATTCATGAAGTTATCCCAAAGGTTATTATTGCATCTAAAGTTCCACCAAAGTTTGTATGAAAATGCAAAGTGATTGTATCTTTAATAGTCTTACATAAGACCGCTTCCTCAAGGAGCCACAACATTTTGCCAACTGGACCAATGCATTTTTTTTGGTAGATGTGTTAGAGCCCCAAAAAATTTATTTATAAGCCTCTCAATCAATGATGATAGAATTGGTAGGCACAATAGATTGAATGAGATAAATAGGTAAGGAATTGAGGGTGCTCTTAATCGTGGTAAGCCTACCGCCAAAAGAGAGAGAAAGTTATATTCCCAAGAAGAAATACGATTAGAGATCTTTTGGATTATATCATCGAAATGATGTGACCTTTATGACCTTTGAAAAGAGGAGCACCAAGGTATTTAGGTCCACTGTTGTTGCTTAAAATTAGTGATTCAATGAATATGGTTAATCCTATTGATGGCAATTTTGGATGAAGGAATAAAGCAGCATTTTGTCTTGTTAAGAAATAATCCACTTTCCCTTCCAAAATTATTAAGCAATTTCAAGATTGTTTTATATGTGGGATAGAAGCATTGCAGAAGATGATAAAGTCATCTCAAAACTAAGATGAGAAACGAATGCCACCAATGAAGTTTTATAAAGCAAGTTAGGTTTATAAAAGAAAATATCATTCAAACACCGGATAGGTAGTCAACAAAGAATGATAAAAAAGAGGAGAAAGAGGGTCTCCTTGTCTCAAGCCATAGATGATGAAAAACCAAAATTTACCTATTGATGATCAGAAAACCAAGCATTCACAATTTTGAATAAGATGAATAACGCTTAGAAACCCAAAAAAGGCTAAGAATCTTAAATAAAAAGTCCCAAGATAGATTGTCAAAAGCTTTAGATATATCAAGTTTGAAGATAATGTTTCCACCGTGGGAACGCATGTCATGGATTAATTCTTGGGCAAGGAGGATGTTATCGAAATAGCTCTACCTTTCATAAATCCGACCGACAGAGAGAGAGATATTGGGAAGTTAATTGATTGAGATTAGTTTAGCAATTAATTTATTGAAAAGGTGATAGGTCTAAAATCACCCGTGATTTGATTTTAGATAAGAATGATGGAGGAACTAAGGCTCTAGGAAGGGGTTTCCCTCAAAAAATCAAAACCGCATTATTTAAATCGCTTTAATAGTGGACCGAATGTTGGAAGAAATGGGTAGTAAACCCATCGGCCGATAGAGTCCGAAGTTCATGCTATTAAGGGTATCACCAATCTCAGGGCAATGTGAGTAAATTGTTTTGCTCGAGGTGATCAAGGAGGGAATCAAGTGAGGATTGGAGATATCAATAAGTTCGGGTTGGTATTAAGTAAATTTTTAAAATGGTTACCACCGAAGTCTTGTACTTTCACGCTGATCCAACCGCCATTCTCATTTTTAATTTTTTAATAGAGTTTAGAACTTTTTTTTTGAAAAGTGAAAATATTTTGTACCGCCATCCGTTATTTGTTTACTAGCCTTTTGACGCCAATAAGTTTCTTCCATATTTTGAAATTTAATCGACTTATCCTTTCCTTAAGTTGGTCATGTTTGCTCGATGATCGCTTCTTCAAGAGAACAAACCAAATTCTCCATACTTTTTAGATTAGCAAAAATGTTTTTAAAATGATGTTTGTTCCACCAATTTAGAATTTGTTTGAGCCTAAGACTTTCTTAGTCATAAGATACGTCTATTGATTAGGTGAACACTTGACCTAAACCTAAAGACTTAGAAGAGTTAATCATAAGATTAGGTTATGCCTTAGGGATTAGGATAACCCTCCTACACACTCAAAAAATTTTTTTTTTAAAATAGGTTTTGTGGCCCATTCAACGGGAGACTAGGCATGAGTTAATTTTTTTTAAAAATAATTTGGCATAGTCGCAGTATTTTGCCCGTATCGGACTCATCCGGTGTCGAATTGAGCGAGCTTGGTATCGTTGAAAATATAACAAAATTCCTCACGACTTTTATATTGACAAAAATATGTGATTTCAGCCTGGTAAGCCGCATTTTTTTGCAAATGCTAGCAAAAACTGCAGGGCGGAGTTGAAAATTTTGGCACAGCCGCAGAATTTTGCTCATGTTGGACTCTGATGTCGAAATTGAGCGAGATTGGTGTCGTTAGAAACATAACGAAATTCTCCACGACTTTTAGGTTGATAAAATCAGATTCTAGTAGTCGCAGCTTTTGTAAACGACGCATGAATCACAA